>JAPKLY010001536.1:0-41027 GCA_026898435.1 Prunella vulgaris | reverse complement strand
AAATAAGCCCTTAAATTTCTATCAATCGAATACGGAATGACTATGAATGATTATTTAATTAATTTGTTCATTCAAAAATATTAATTAAAAAATACAAAATATTAGAAATTTTTTAAATATTAAAAAAAAATCAATATTATCCAAAAAAAAGTATACTACTTTAAATAAATATAATAAAAATAAAATTTACAATTAGCTGGAACCCATTTTAAATTTGTTAACTCTTTTATACCCATTTTATAAGGATATTTAGGTCTTATATTATGAATTTGATGTAAAAAAAATTCTAAAGTAACTATGGGTAAAATAAATTTTTAGAAGTTAAAAATGAGTATATTTTGGTATTTTCACATTATCTCCCTACCTATTCCTTTTTCGATCACACATCCGACTACACATTTCATACTATTTTTAATCTTACAAAAGCAAGGGAAAAATTTACCTATGGATCGGAGGAGGGAGTTGTAAATGTCATATATGTATAAGATAAAACACTATATCGATTGAATCGTCTCTTGATTGATTCTCTCTATACAGTAAAAAATTTAGGAGTCGGTACGAGAATATATATATATATATATATATATATATATATATATATATATAATACAATTTGTCATTTACACAAAATTCAGGTTACAAAGTGTCACCAAGATGCTCCTATTTGGACTCAGAGACAATGGAAAACCAAGTCAAGGAGCAATCTTCTTAATTAGCTCATCATGTGCATGCAAAAGCTAGTCGGGTTTTGTATACTCGAGCAGCATATGAGGTGACCTGTAAATCTTTACGAGTGTCCAGTAAAGGACCTCTTCGACTCCAAGTTCTCCTTCTGCTCTTGCAGCATATATATCCTCGCAGATGGCAATCAACCTGGACAAACATAAATCCAGTAAAACATTTTAATCAAGAAATCAAGATTCATGCACAAACAAACACAAATGACTTTTTGTCAATTCTTCGGTCCCTTGTTTTTCAACGAATATATGGTAATTGCGTTGGTTTAATGAGAATAAAAAATGACAAATTCACCTTAATCTTATACTCAAGACAAGGTAATGAAACTTGAGCTAATCATTGATCATATTGTATCTCTTTTTTTATAATCATTTCTCATCAACATCTCATATTACTCAATCAAAAATCATTTTTTTCTCACAATTTATCCAAGATTAGGCAATGTGATAACAATATAACCGTTCTCATTGTGATTCTCTATTTGATGTTTCTCATTGAAGAATTTGAACCAAACGGCCCCTTAATATTTCACTTCAAACATGTCATAACACACAACGAGCAGAGCGTCCAAAATGCTAATCAGGTAAAAACTATATGAAGAATTTTAAGTAGAAATAGCTGCAAGTTCTAAACTGCTTAACATCAATGGAATTGTTGGTGAAATGGGCGAAATGGACTGGTGTGGATTATTACCTGTCACATGAAGGAAGATTCTCAAACGGTATTCTCATGCGTAGGTCTGAACATTGCAGTCTAATAAATCGGCCAACAGCAAGGACAAATGTGATGTAGAGACCCCAAATACTGAATTTGCTCAGGGTCTCACCAAGAAATCCCTCTGCAAAATAAGTTATTATGGATTAATAACAAAAAATGCCCTACTGCATATTTATTCAATATCACACATTATAAGGTCATCATAAGAACTCACGTGGTGTTTCTTCTGATACAACGACAGCCATTGGCCCAGACAATCCTCGACAGCTATAATCATTCAAAGGATTGACATCACTGAACGACCACCATTTAAAAGTCCCATTATGCAAGACAAGATCAGCATCAACATCATTCACCTGTCAATTTAGTTTATTTATTATTTACTTTTCAAAGAAAAAAAAAAACAGAATAAGAAATGCATCAATTCCGGTTTCTTTCAATATGCTTCTGTACAGGCCATTACCATTTGACCCAAGGAAATTAAACCAGAAAATTAACAAGAAACCACAAGAAGAAACATTGGAAAACTAAAATCAAGTCTAATGTTCTGCATTGCTTCAAGTAAATATACTCGTGAACATGCAAAAATATCTCTCTTTTTATTAAGACAACCCGGTGCTTCTTTCAAAAATTAGTATGTTCAAAACTGAGAAACTCATTCTGAAATTAGGTTCCAGTAATACAAGCAGGGGTTGTCTTTCTTAGTACACCAAGCATTTTAACCTGTTGACCACTGTTCGAACTATTAGTTGAATATAGTCTGTTACAATCCGCTATAAATACTAGTTAGTGACAAATTGAAGCATCCAACTGCAAAAAAAGAGACTAAATAGAACCATGCAAACTATACATTATCACCAATTTTTGGATGGATTAAAGCATATCTATTTTAGTTATTTAAACTTGTTCCCGAGTATGAATGAATAAAAAATATATATTCGTAATATGTGTGATAACAAAAGGAAGGGTCAAAATCATACCTGATCAAAAGGTCTAACTTCTCCAGAACCCGTGACTCGGAAAAATCTTGTATAAATATTATTTACCCTAAAACTGCTGACGGAACCATTGAGAACCCCTTCAACTTCTGATGGTGATGGAAGATTTGAAGGATCAACAGCTTTTTCATATTTCACTGTTTCCTTGCCTTTTGGTCGGTCCCTTGTAAGTAGCCAAGAAAATTTCATATCCATTTCACTGTAAAGGGACTGGATAAACTGCTTTTGAACAACATCTGGAACAAGCCACAGAGTACTTGCATCAGCTTGACAGCAAATGAGCTGAATGTCAGCCACATTATACACGTCAAAATAATGTTCTGGATCATCTGCATTGAGACTACTCCATGGAATTCTTTCACATAGAGTTGTCTGATACAATGTTAACCTGCCACCACTTGTCTTGACATCAAACTGAAAACGGGCATCGTTGATTGGATTTGCTATGTTCGTCGGATTACCACTACTGTACATCTGTAAGAGAAAAATAGACTTTTTACATTAAAAACCATAAATTCTTAAATGTTATGTTATGTATTTGATTCCATAATGTAAAAATTGAGTTTTCCAGTATACTAGTCTACACTTTATAACCATTCGTACAATGACAGTATCAGCAAATAATAACACTATGAAGTACGAAATTGACCAGAATTAACTCAAAAACTATAGTGCAAAGACTAAGCGCCAAAACATTGAAAATATATAATATTTTAATTGATCAAGGACCAAAAAATTCTATGACCTGGCACTAACATTTCCTATCATTTCTTATAGTTCCAGAACTAAGTAGCTCTTATGTAACTTGAGGAAAATCTCAAGTAGAAATCAAGATAAGATGCTTGAGAAGACTGGAGTCAAGACTAGTAGCAAAAGCAGTTAGGAAGCCTTCAAAGTAACAGATTTAGTAAGAGGGCTTTTATTTTCATTATACCATACACCTTTCTAATGATGGAAAACTAGAATTATCTAAGTAATCACATCTATTTTAACTTGCAATCATGTATTATATCATATTTATCAGTACATTTTGCCAATGCTCTCTCTTCCTTCCTATTCCTCCTCTTCCACCCAATTTCCAAAATAAAACGCAATAATAGAATCAACCAGAACATGTTAACACTGTCGAAAAATCAGATTAACAAAAAATAGTTTTAAGTAACGCAAATACGAGAATGAATAGGTAGGGCATCTTTTTCCTTTTGATTTGCTTTATGTCTTCTTGATTATAAGAGTGCTAGTACTTTATTATAAGCAGAGACATGTGCCATGAATCCCTTACCAACATTGGAGCCCAAATAACACAAATTAGAACAAGGAACAGACATATGCCATTGCAAAACTTAGTCATCTTAGTCTGCTTCTCTCCTTGTTTATGAGAAGCTCTGTTCAGAACATTATCGCATTTGACAAGGTATACGCTTGCATTTATGTCCTCCAACTGAAAGCAAATACAAAAGCATTAGTTCTTGGACATTAATGGTATAACAGAGTTGACAAAATCGGATAGTACAACTCAACAGATGTATGGTAATGTCATATATTATTATTCCAAATGTTCAAATCACCAAGGATTTCAACCCAAGTAGTGATATTCAAGCTTCGAAGGGTTAGACGCATGCTAAAGATTAAGGAAATAGAGCCACTCTTTTTAAATTTGACTGCAAACTCAAGAGAGTTTTTACTAAACGAAAAAAAAAAATGAAGTTGCACAAGAATTACTGCAGCCTATTAAAAAATTGCTGCGCAGCACCAGAATTGAAGAGGTGATTATTTTTTTAAGAAGGCATTTGCTTCATATTAAATGAAGTTGCATGATCCAGTTTCAGTGTGTGTAATTAGTTTATGCTCAATGACTAGATTGATAGGAAAAACGACTCTCAGTTTAGCTTCATAGAGTTAGAAGTCTCAAAGTACTGCAAGTGGTTTTATACCCAGTCACCCTGTGATACCTGAACACCTTCATTAACATACTTAGTTTCTAACTGATAAACAGTTCAGCTTGGTCTCAACAGAAGCTGGAAGAATAACTACCTACCTGATCTAAATAGAATTAAAAAATTCAACCCCCCAACCAGACCAAATGCATGTAATTGAAAAGTAGTAACTAACGGAAACTTGAAGACTCACCTTCAGCCAGTCATACATCGTCAATGATGTGCTCGTGCAAGACCAATCAAGGACGCAACGCAGTTCATACAGAAAAGGCAAAGCTCGATAGATCCTGTACCCCAGAAAGTTAACACGGGATATTTCACTGGTTAGAAACTGGCGATACAATGTGCTTTGATGGGGAACACCATATCGAATTTGCATGGCTTGTAACACCAGAGATACTGCTTTCGTAAGATATATTGCTCGAAGAGCCAACCCAGCAGTATTCTGCTTGGTCGTATCCATATCCCAAGCGTACTCAATGACAGCATAAGTGAAAAGAACAAGGTTGAAAATGTAGAAAATGACTTTTCCAGTGGCAAAGGAACATAGGTATATGATGCGATCAACAACGATCAAGAAGAAGATTATCTGAAAAAGAAAATTAAAAATCCAGGCAGATTAAAAGAAACAATTGAGCAAATTTCTATATAATCAAGGTTTATTCATTTTAATGTATAACTATCCACACAAAGACTCTTCATTGAAAATAGGGAATCAATGACTCTAGGGGACCTTGGTTAAAAATTCTTCAATGGGAACATGAATGAGAATGAGTTTAGAATAATTATAATGGTTAATGAGAATAAAAGAAGATAAATTCACTATATTCCCTCCTAAATAAGGTAATCATTATCTCATTTTAATTTAACTATCTCCCCTCCTATAATCTTTTCTCCTCAATCATTCCACTATTTCTCAACGAACAAACATTTGTTGTCCACTTTATTCCAAAATTAGGGCAATACACTATCAATGTAACTACCATAGAGACAACCCTTCCTCCAACATATCCTATTACTTTTACGGGGGCATAGAAGAAATAGAGATTTTCACTATCATTCCCATTAAAAAATTGAACCAAGCGGAGTCCTAATTGATGATCCACATTATTCAAAAATTTAAGTAGTAGTGGCACAGCGTAATCTTTTTTTTTCATTCTTCAAATCACTTTTAGTTTTTCAAATTTCACAAGATAAAGCAGCACAAATTCTTACCATTAGAATGAAAACATACTCTTTCGGGAATTGATCCTCAAGCTGATAGTACTCTAGGAATTCACTTTTATTTTTTATAACCGACTCATAGAATATGGCAACCAGAAAGAAGACAGTCAAGTCAGCACCAAATATATAGGCATAAAGATCAATATCTCGTTTGCCACCTCCAATTACTGAGACTATACAGTAAGGGAATCCAACTTCACCAGTAAGCCCCGTATGTTGTCCCCTGAGGATCTCCTTTGCTATGTCAGCTGCTGGTGTAAGAGATTTGAATTGTTCTTCTGGTCTGCAGTCTTTCAATGAGGAGGCATAAACCACCTCAAAAACAGCCAAGGCAATGTTTGTGTTTTCAGAACTTCTTTCAATGCTACGAATTTGAACCTTGCTGGCACAGGGGCAACTATTACGCACCTCGTTCTTGCAGTTTTCAATGTGTACAAGCTGAAGTATCTGATTAATTCCAGATTCAATCCTCTCAGGTTGGATTCCATCCTCTGGCCATATTTTGACATCAAAGGACAACTGAATAAAGTATGGAGGAGATTCTGCTACTTGTGTTAGTGATTTCCAGTATCTAAAAGTGTTACTAACCACAAGTACAACCACTTGTTTTATTGATTGGAAAACCTTCTTTGTTTTCTCTCTCCAGCTTGTGCTAGAGAGGGCATCCTCTCGATTTAACATCCCTCCTCTAGGATTACTAAATCCTAAGGAAAACCATTCACCATCTATTGCAGTAATGGAGCTTTGAATTAGAGTGAACAAATAAACTAAAAACAGAGGTAACAAACTGATAACAAAAGACGATGTTATCTTTTTAGTAGGAAACCCCAACTCAACAAGAAGACCTGACTGGATGTTGAAACCACAGTGCTGTATCATTATCTGGTATAAATACTGAAACAAGATGTAAAATTCTGTATATATCAGCATTATGACCCAGAAGATGTAACTCGGCCCAGTATTCACGCAGAGAGCATAGAGAAACAAAGCCATCAAGTAAACCACAGAGAGCAAACTGAAATTCCAAAGGAAAACAAGAATGAAACAACAGTAACAGACAACATCGTTGTTTGATCGCATTTGAGACCATATGTGACGGAGTATTCGCCCAACATGCAAGCTTGCAAATTCTGTTCTACTCTTTTCGGACAGCAAAGAAGATGAACGACTCAAGTGTGTCTGATTAGAAGGTACATCTTCCAAAGATGATGGCTCGTTTGAATCTGAATCTTCAGATGTGATATTCAGAAAGGTCGCAAGACTGCTAACTGCCTGATTTCCAATTGACTGAACTTGAGAAACACCATCACCGATCAACTGTACAGCAGAAGCTAAATGGTTTTCCTTCGACTGGTTTTCACCTTTCTTTACTTGATCCGAATCATTAATAGTGTTATCACTAGCCTCCACCCCAAGTTCAGTAATCTCACTAATAGAAGCATCTGTTTGTTGCTTTATAGATTCAACTGCAAATGGATTTTCCGCTCTTAAACTACTTGGAGAGTCATACGTATTAGAGGGGAAAACTAAATTGGTACTGAAATCACCATCCTGTTTCTCAATGTTCCCAGTCTCATGCAGATTAAGTGAAACATTCTTCCTTCTTCTCAACCCTTCCTTAGGAGGTGAAGCATCGGCACAAACAGTAGCAGAATTATTCATACTGTGGAGCTGACTTTGTAGGTTGAGCATCTCAGATTTCATCTTCTCCACTTGTAAGTTACGTTGGCGTTTCTTCTCCTCAGATTCTCGAATATGCTGAAACTGTTCAGTTTTCCAAGTAGCTTTCTTCTCTTGCTCCCGTACAATTGCACCAATTTGTTCGGCCTCAAGATATCGAAATACATAATCAAATTCCGAGGAAGAAAACATATATGATTGACATGCTACCAGAATAAAAATGATGATTTCCACCAATGCAGATCTTGAGGTGATACGAAATCCATAATCATATTTGTAAAAGCCAATCACCTCATAAATGTAATCAACAGTTTCACACTTCCCTGCATTAAAATCACCAACAAAAGGAGACTGGTAGGCAAGAGACAGAACAATTACAGCAAAATTATACATGCGCAAGAACTTGAAGATCTTATTTTTCTTCTTTAATATGGTAAGCCTCATGCGGAAGAAAATAAGAGCAAAACCAAGATAACCAAGGTGCAGAATGTCATACTCCAGAGTTCCCGTGATCAAAATCAGAGTAAGTACTAGATCTAATAGATGGCAATAGCAGTAAACCCTCAAATAGTCCAGAAATGTCCACATGCTTTTGGTTTCAAATGAGAGATCTCGCCAAACAAAAGCATTTTTTCGCTGAAAAACCATCTGGTCATATGTAGATGACCATGAAAAACCAGATGCACGATCCGCTCGGAGTTTAAAACATGCCAGCACGAACACCACATAATAACTGATCAGTATGCGTGGATCATCAACTATAATACCTGCAAAAGGATTCAGAATAAATCACATTCATGATTATATGTTGCTCAAGAATGAGTAAATCAACGAGGTGCCTCTTTGGAAGCTTTCAGAAGAACATATATAAAGAAACAGATTGTGGGTAAATAATAGTGGAATGTGATATCACCTACTTCAGCTAATTAAATATCAACTGCTTATACGCAGCACCATCTATTAGCGGGCTCAAGCTTCCTCATAGACATTACTTTGATAATAAATTCTGATGAGCAACATAAAATTAAAAATGCATTTTTTTTCCCAGGTAATCAAACCAACACAGCCATTAATACGAAGAAACTCGCAAGTTCTATAACTTTTCAAATTGGATGAGATTTTTAGGGGAAGTTTACATATGAAGGAAATAGGAAAGAGGAAAAAATACAATATATAAGTTAAATGTAGAAAAATATATATTGAGTTTTCTGAGTAATAAATAACAGTGAGACAAATCATTACCTAGCCAACACCTTTTGCAGTAGTCAAAATGTATTCTTGAAGTTCTCCAGCAATCATGGCAATGCGCATCAGTCGGTGTCAAATCATGTTTACCAAAAGGCATTGCGTTCTTCCACATCACTAAATATTCAGCAAGAAGAATGGTAGCAAACAGAACAACAAAAATTGGCCACAGCTTACGTATGATGGGACGTCCCAACAGAACACAAGTAGCTAGACATGCAATGTAGAAGACAGAAATGACATTTAACAAAGCAAAACTGGCAAGTAGTAGTGCAATCATATTGATTTCAAGGCCAAAGAGGTTGAACATGTTTTCGATCCAATACTTCAAATAAACTTTTAGAATTTTCTTCTGCATTTGAAACCTTTCCTGTCTCAAGGAAACAACTCTTTTCTTGTTCCATTTGGGACTTTCCTTGATGCTTCCCCAGATATAACTGAATGAGAGTTTTCTACTGCTTCCTTCATGAACGCCTCTTCGTAGGGACAAATCCTGAGATGATTGGATATTAACAGGTCTGGAAGAATCAGATACTGTCTGATTATCCCCATTGGGAGTTAAAACAATAGTGGAAAAATCTTCTTCTGAAACAAATAAAGGACAAGGTTCTTCTGATCTCTCTGCATTCAGAAGAGAACTGTGCATTCTATCCAACCAGTGAAAGACATTATACTGAAGGATACATGCAGCAATCACTAGCACTTTTGACCTCAAGCCTGCTTCTAGGCCATCAAAACTTCGTCTATATACCTGTAAACCCAAGAGAAGAGACAGACCATGGTGCTTCTGTCCTGGAAACATTTTAGCTTGTTCACCCCACAACTGAAAAAGATATTCAGTTGACACCAGAATTCCTGTATAAATTAAGAATGTTTTGGATGGAATTCTGGATGCTTTAGGAAATGTTGATGAGAAAACGAGACCAAGAATATATAAAAATCCAAATGCACTTATTGGAGATATCGAAGCGTAGAACAGCGCAACAAACAAAATCTTCTGACTGTGCCAGATCAGGAACCGTTTAATAAACCCCAAAATCCCCAACTGCAATGGATCAGGCTCTTCCAAGTGCATATGTTTGCTTTGTCTTCTTTCGTAGCTATAAAGTTGCATAACAATCACGATTGCTAGAGACTCCCACAGATTTCCCAACAAAGAAGCTTGGGTATTATAGCCAAAACATACAAAAAGATCAACTTTTTTGGACATCCACATCTCAAATGTTGGGAAAATGCTTAAAATATAGATGAAAATAAAAACAGCAACGGCATATGCTTTGAGTGGAAACCATAGGCGCCGCTTTGACCTCTCAACAATTTGTCTACCAATAATCCAGACGAGGAGAAGAAAAATGTAACCAAATGCTATGTAATTAGGTCTCACAAGGTACACCGCAAGGAGGATGGTAAGAAAAGCAATATAAGTTCCAAACGATCGGTAAATGGATAAGAACTTCTCCCCGATAGCACTCAGATACAATGCTATCCTTCTTTCTGAAAGATGCATAAAAATTAGCTAATACAGATATAATCAGTAATGAAAGAATATTTCAAATAAACAACACATGATGCATTCATAAATGATTTTTCCGGACTGGAAAAGAACTACGATAGGCAACACATTTTTTACCAAAAGGGAAGGAAGTAACTTTAAGGTTCCTAAACTCTCATGCCAATACATATTTTCCTAAAGCAACTTCAAGTCAAGGGACAGTTTTAACTGCAACCAAATTATTATTATTGGAAAAGGATACAATACGTCAATACCTTGGGATTGGTTGTCACAATCTCTGGTGCTGGAGGTGGCATAAACAGACAAAAGAACAGATTTGTTCAAACCAGCTTTCAGAATGCTAAATCCAACAGGAGGACAAGGTGTGTGCTGAACAATCGCAGAAAATGAGAACAGCACATCAAATCCATGGTTATGAATAGCACAAAAACACGCAAGTAGAGCTATTTCCAGGAAGTCCCAAGAACTATCACTTTCTAGGAGACCTACAGACATTTCACAACTCAGTTAGCAAACATAATATATTAGGTCATTTCAAATAATGGATAATGATAGGAAATATTTGGCATTGATAATTCAAACATGTAAGAAGTTTAAGACTCAGGAATGCACACCTAACTGTGATAACACTTTTAGACAAATAGAGCCTTCTTGTTCCAATTTTCTGGATACAAGACTAAGCTGAAGGATATAAAGAACCGCAAAGTGAGCCTCACAGAGAAGAATAAGGGATTTGCGCATCCTTTTGTTGATTTGATGGCTCAACAGGAAAACAAAGAAGAATACCACTGAAAGAAAAGACAGTTTATAACTAGTCAGAATATTAACCAAGCATCACCATGCAAGTCATTGCACTAGATTATAAGAAAATATATGTATACTATATCTTTTAATTTATAAAAGTGAACCCAACAAAATTGCGCTTACGACTCTGACATACTATAAACGGCATGAACTACACCAGGTTTTGTAGCTATCAAAAAAATCAGGCACAATATAATAGGTAAAGAACATTTTCTTAGTCCCCAAGCAATCGTGGCCACAATCAAGACCTTGGTATCTTCTTTCACTGCAATAATAAAGATAAAGGGAGTCAGAAAGCAAGCGCTAAAATAGAAATAATTTCGTCAAAAGCATGGCCACAACAGGAGCACCACTAATAAAAAGAACATCGACAATTAAAAAAATTAGAGCATACTGAAACTTGAAAGCCTCGACTATATGAACTCTTTTTCAAAAAAATGAATATATACAAATATATATACTTATATGTAGACATATTTAAGATATAATTCAAGAACCAAGATAACAAAATGAACTAATCGATAACTTCCAAAATGCATGTTTATTTTAAAATTATAATAGACATTTGAAAACAATAGAAATAAAAGGAAACATGGGGAATCAGTAATTACCACCAATTCTTTGTACAAAAAAACTTCTGATTTGAAATTAATTATAATCTCGTTCAAAATATTAACCAGTTCGTCAGTTTTTACCTGATGGTTTTGGGATTTTAGCCACCCGGTCTACAACATAACCAGGGTGGCACTTAATCAGTTCCCAAAAAAAATGGTCCAACAGGACCATGATGCAAATTAAAATCATGCTGCAGGAAGATTAAGCCAGAAAACCTCCTTCAATTTCGTATTTTTAATAAGATAAACCATCAAACAACAGTAATCTAATTCACTCAAGGCTTACTTGCATGCAATGACATACATAATAAAAATTTGAAATTGATGATGACCAACTGAGCTAAAGAGCTTGCTTTTCAGTCGCATGGTTTACTTGAGAGCGAAGTTGTCCAGACATAAAAGAAGCAATAGATTGTACAATGTTATTTTTCAGTGAGAATGGAATGCCATAGGTGAATGTTAACATAAGCATCTGTACCTTCCTCAGTCTTATTATCGTCAGAGAATTGCTTCTCCTCCTCATTTGATAAGTACAGAAATACTGAGTTGTTTACAAGATTGCCAAGAGCAACTAGAATTCCAAGACCGAACTGTGCTAGAAGGAAAAAACCAGGGATAGGATAATGCCATAACCCAATCATTTCCCAGATCTCCATATCCTGATAATCAAGGAAAGGAACTCGCAAACTTCAGACAATCTCGAGCTTATAAACTCATGTTGAAGATTAAGATAAGGAGGTACCTTCCCAACTTTCCAGTTCACATATGCAAAAGCAACGTTGAAAATGTACGTGCTCGCAGCCCACAAGAGAATGAACACGAGAACCATCCCATTTAACCGGTGCAACCGAAACAATGATGGAAAAGCATACAAAACATACCCAACATATGCAAGTAATCCAAATGCACATATACTTGCAAAATGGAAGCTCCAGAATGAAAGGACAAACAAGGATACCTGTCATATTTACATCTGAAATGTAAAATAAACACATTGATTACGTATAAAGGTGCGAGAATATTAATTTTATCAAAAACATTCACAAATAGCTTAAGTTAGATTATCCACCATCAAACAAGATTTTTGATAAGTGCATACATGAATAAAGGAAATTAAACATACCGGGAAGCCATAGGTGAACCAGTTCATACTAAAAACCCTGAAAACTGTTCCCCTTAATAAAATGTTGGTATGCCTCACACCAGACCTATCAACCAGAGAAAATTTATAAAATAAGTGATAGCACAGATGTCATATAACCTTGACATGATGAAATATGAGTTAGAAAATACAGGCTACTCTGTCAACAACCCCAAATTTATCTACTTGATGGTTGAAAAACAGATCATTAACAGAAGAGTTTCATTACCATAGAAAACAAAGCTCCGCATACTAAAACTAGTATTACTAGAGTAATCAAAAAGGATGTAAATCTGTTCGTCCTAACAAAGCCAAATCAACTATATCAATGTTGTTGAATGCTGCAATATGCCACACTTTGATGATCTTATCCCAGAGAAAGAAGATGGAAAAAAATTAAATATAGATAACTAATAAAAAGCAAACTATGAGCAGCATAAGTATTTACCTCAGTTGACGTACAAAAAAGGAATTTTTTGAGGGAAGAAGTTGCTCAGTCAAGCTGCCTTCTCCCATGGACATCATGAATTCCATGTCTTCTAAATCATGTTTTACACAAGAGAGCTGCACATGTATTTCAAAAGAAATTATTAATAAATCGAATACCCCACTAAGTACTGCTTCATTACTAAAGGGAATACGGAATTCTTCTTTTATACAAGTTAACATTATGATTCATCATATCAGAAAAAGTATTGTATATTTCCCGCTATTTCCCCTAATAACAAATTTCTTCTGCATTTATGAAATGAAAATAGTGGAGGTACACGAGTTTAATAAAATTAAAATGATGCAAAGGAATGGGGCAGATAAGTAGCTTCACACTCTCTAGCTATTGGAGTCACTCAATCTTAAGCACATCTAAACCATCTTTCTGTTAACAAAAACGTAACAAATATGCAAAGGTCTAAGAAGAGGACTAACGCATGATGTGGCTTCCAAAGAACGACTATATTGCATGATTTACCAAAAATAAGGCTGCTTGTACACATATGTTTAAATTAATCTTTGCTGAATGTGAATTGTATGCAACATGACAGAGAAGATGCCAAACTGAAAGCTAAGACAACAAATGCGTACCATAGAGAAAAACACCATCAGAGAAATACCAGAACAAATTTGTTGCCTGTCCGCACTGCCAGATGCTTTGTATAGACCGATTGAATCAGCTATCACTTGAAACGATTGTGAAACCTCAAAAGGAAGCTGATATATGTAAAGTAGGCAAATGCTGAAGCACGCATATACTTGCAGCAGCTTCCACCACCTTCACGACATGTAAAAGAATATAAAGACTAGAGTCAGGGACCTTCCATTTCCTTAAAATTCTTTTCTGAAAGAAAATGAACTTCTTTTCCTAATAATCCTAAAAGAACATACTACAATAAACTGATATAATACCTGAAAAGGCCTAAAAAGTTGCTTGTCAAAGACCAATCAACAAGACCAACACAGCTGCAAATGAAAAAAGGCAAGGAAAGCCAAGAAGGATTGATAATCCCCGAAGCTAACTGCACGGCTGGGAGCAATAAGCAGGAAACCAACCTAAGGCGATAACCTTTCAAAAGACAAACAGAGACACCAGTCAAGAGGCAAAAGAAATTGATGTTGACATTTAGTTCGCCATAAAGAAAAATGGGGGGAGACAGGACAGTCAAATCAACAACCTATGTTTTCGAAAAGTGATGACAAATAACCCCAGCATGAACCTCGAGGTTCTATGAAACCAAATCTGCTCCTGTTAATCTCAATGATAGCGACCAGTGCCACTAATAATTCTAGAACCAGGAAATATATAACTGTAGGTGATCTCCAGGATCGCATGCTGCAAAAGCATAACATGTTGAGTAGCTATCAGGTAACGAATTTTTATGATTAACATATGAATTAGGAAATATTGTAGTACTTAAGTCATCCATCAATGCAGAAAAATAGTTGTGGAATTGAAATACACAAGTCCTACCTCATAAGTCCAAAAAGCTTGATCCACCAGGCATCTGAAACGGTCCATTTCCAGTCCAGAATTGCACATAGTATGAGAAAAATTACTTGCAGAATAATCACGATGACCGAGTATATAAAAACAAACCACAAAGATTGGACTCTCCCTCTATATCTAAATCCTGCAGAATGTACAGACAAGTGCAAAAGTATATACATTAGGTAATCAAATATTGGAGAAACAAACTGCAATATGTTAGTGGAGTGAAATCTGAAAGCACGTGCCAGCATACTATGTATGAGAAACACAAATACAGATAAAACAAGGTTGATAAATTTCATAATATTAAGAGATTGCACAGCACGGTAGCCTAATTGTAGTTCACAAACAATACATTACCTGTTTTAGGGGAAGCAAACCGGAAAACCAGAGCAGTGACCAAATTAATGAGAGAAATTAAACTCCAATTGAGTATTGCAGCTGCAAAAATAAGACATACAATAGAATCATACACAAAGAATGTTGTGAAGATAAATTAAACCTCTTTCGCATACAATTAGAAGTACGATTTTATAAGAGTTGCACTGTTATTAAAGCAAAATGTTCTTAAAAAAGTTCACTCTTGCACATACTTGTTGGAGAATTGGAAAAGTTCCAACAATACTTAACTCCTCTTTCCAAAATGGCATATATTTCGTCAAATTCTTTCCCTAATAAAGCCTAAGATAAATGAATAAACCAAACCAGCTACCAAATTAACTCACGACATAATTCAGAACCCAAGTCCTACTCAAATTTCAAGGGCACTGCACATCAATTGAAGCTCAACTGAAGCTAATCCCGATGATAACATTACAAGTAGGATATAGCAACTAAGTAGAATCTTGAGAACACATGGACAACAAAAAACACAGTTAATTTACTCAAGCCTCAAGCAATTTTGAAAATTCACATTTCGATAATAACAGTTCATTCATCCAAAAAAGAAACCAGAAAAAAAAAAGTAGTTTATGCATACCTATTAAAAGTAGCAGGGGCAATATAAACCCGCCCAACATGCTTCCCATCTTTTCCTCTTTCTATCAGCTCACCTCATCGCTTCAACCAAGAAGGCCTGAGAAATCTAGGAAAAAACTTAAATCCGTATAATCAGAGTCCAGATTAAGCTCAGCAAGAACTCGAAACTGAAAATCTTGTCATTTTACTCATGAAAGGATGTTTGCGGCTATAATTGAAGCTCCCTGATAAAGATTTCTTCCCAAGAAATAGGGAATTTGGTGCTTGAAGATTCAGTGAGGCAGACAGTTTTGAACTTTTTGAGCATAGAATTTGTGAAGAATTGTTAATGAATTTATAAGAAGAAATATCTCTCACTGTCCATTCCACGCGAGAGACGTTGCGTTGATTTTCTTTTCTTTTTTTCCAGGTGGAAGAAATCGATTTGTTTGGAGAGTATTCTTGTCAATTCCATCATCATTCAGCCATTGGAAGATTGTTGACTTTTTATATTAGTACTAACTTTTCTTATACTACATACAATAATATTATACTATTAGATATTAGTATTATATTTTCTATTGCGTGCTACAATCATTATATCAATAACTTTTTTCCGAATAAGTTTATGAAAAATCAACAAAATAGTGCAATTTAAAATGATATAGATAATATTTATTATAAAATTAATATATACTAATAGAACAATTAATATAATTTAAAAATTAAATTAAATTTTGAGGTAATTGTTTCACAGTGTTACAGTGTATCATCGGGTGACCGTACATTTCAAATAAATTTTTAAAAATCACTTTATGAATTGATTTAAAAAAAATACATATAAAAGAGCATATATTTCAAATCACGAATTGTAAAAAGATGCGAGAGAAGGGTAAAATTAGAAGAAAGATAGAGATGGAAGGGTAGAGGGGAGGGATTTCACAAATGGCATGGTTTTGATGAGAATTTAGAATTACTCTATTTTGAACATAAACTCAAATCTAAGTATTTGTAAACTCACCTAACTTGCTTGGAAGGAATAGTTATTTGTGTGTGAAATCCACGGATTTCAAATCCACTCATCCACGTGGAGCCTTTATTATTATTGAAAAATTGTCTCATGTTAAATTGATTTTTCAGTAGAGACCATGATAACCTTCAGTAATAATGAAATATTATTTTAAAAATATGTTTAAGTTGCACGGTGTACTTTATGTATGATAAACTTACTCTTTAATGTAAAGAGTAAACCAAATTTAAATAATTATTTAGATTCAATAAAAAATACTTTAAATTACGAAACATAAATCACGATGTGAATTTTTATTTATATGTACACCATATAAATGTTGAATTAAGGATTACAAATTATCTTTTGTGTGATTTAATGAACTTAAAGGAAAATGCTTTTTTTTTTAAATAAGAGGTATTGAATGTAAAAAGGCTATTTATTTTTCAAAGTTTGTAATCTTCAAATATGTAAATATGAATAAGGAAAAAATTATTTCGAATTTCTTATGCTAAATCAATAAAATAAATTAATTACAAAATTTAAAAACTATGAATTGCTTAATAGATTTTTAATGAATATGATGCTTAAAAATTATAATGAAACTCAATAAAACAATTCCGCATATAAAATGGTTTCTTTAATCACTGAAATTTGTACAAATTTATACAATAAAGAATTATTACGATAAAATTAATGCATATATATTATATATCTTCAATATACAATTCGTAGGATTGAAATTTTGCAATTAAAAATTATAGTTCCCACTAAATGATTTGTGGTTGTGTATTTTCATGACTTTCTAAGTTCATTTCCTTATGGCAAAAAATTATAGCATGAATTATAGCCAAAAAAAAAAAAAAATTGGGGACAAATCTTCTTTCATTATTGTTACATCTCTTCTTCTTTTACCGTATTTTGGTTATACATGATTATGATTTTTTGTTAATAAGGTGCGCATGGATGTGGGTCTATAGATGCCATGGATCCTCTATATATTTCTGTAATGTAAATTTTCTATAAATTTCGGAGAGTACACACGTAATTAAAATAATTAATAAAATTATAAATTTGTGGATATATGATAATGAATGAGTTTTACATATTGTATATATCTTTCTCCTAACTTTACAAAAAAATATGCATAATGAAATGAATAGAATTCGAGACCGTCTATAGATAGGTAATATTATGTGATTTTTCTTCAATTTAATACAAGTGCTAAATGACATTTTTCAAACTTTTATCTAATACTCCCTCTATCCCAAGACAACTTTAACAGTTGTACAGGACACACAAACAAAGAAAAAATGAGTGAATGTAAAGTTAAATTATAAAATAAGAAAAAGTGTAATTTATTGACTTTTATGAGTATAAAATATTTCATTTTTAACTGTGTGAAAATAAAGTTTGAACGTCCAAATAAAATAAGTGTGAAAGTAAAGGTGGGACGGAGGTAGTAGTAGTAGATTGTTTATTTCTACCAAACAACATAATTACTAATTTAATTATATTCTGTCAAACACCATTAATAATACACATCTTGTTGTGAATTAATCGACCTAGACTTCGACTATTCAAGCAAGATTCAAAACAATGAAAAATTCCTTCTTCCAGAATCAGATGAACACAATTGAAGAAAATAAGAAAATCAAAGCAACTTAAGAACAAAAGATTTACGTGGTTAGATCAATTGATTTACGTCCATGGATGGGGTTTCTCACTTTCACTAATTGATTAATAATATTTACAGAGTACAATGCTTTAATCTCTCGCACACGTAGTGAATCTCTGATTCGAACACACACACACACACGTGTATATATATGAACCCTAACTCCTTAACCAAGTAACCAATTCGTAACCAACCAACTAATCGTATGGTTACAACCGCCAAGATTAATTGACCAAAGTCCAACAGAATTATTCCTCCAACTGCATGAAATAACCAACTCTGTCACTGAATTGAGATCGCCTTCACTCTTCTCTATCTCGGTTAGTTATGAATATTCAGTTCATGACTGCCAGTTCAGGATAGTTCAAAGAACGGTTCAACTAAAGTGACTCAGGAAACCGGTGTATTCAGCTCAGGATAAAATAACTCAGGACTGGTGCCTTTCAGGAAACTGAGCTTCAGTAAACCAATGTCTTCAAGATCAGAACACTAAGACTCAGTATCAAAACCATGCTCAGGCTCAGGATCAGAATCAATACTCAGCAATCAGTCTCAGGATCAATATTCATAATTTCAGGATCAAAACTCAGGATTCAAACTCAGTTTAGCTTTTACATATAACAATTCTCCACCTCAAAGTAAGTGAGTTTCCCTATTCCACTCTCCACCTTAGTAGCAACTTATGGTACATCCCATGACTGTAACTTGATCAGCTCCAAACAATATCTCAACTTGGAAGTAGGTAGGACTTTAGTCAACATATTAAATGCATTGTCTTCAGTAGATACCTTCTGCACTGAAATCACTTTCTTCTCCACCACATCTCTCACTAAATGAAACCTCACGTCAATATGCTTGGATCTTTCATGAAAGACCTGATGTTTGACTAAATGAATTGTGCTTTAGTTGTCATACTAAATGCAACTTCCTTATGTCTTATTCCAAACTCTTTAATCAAACCCTTGAGCCACATTGCTTCCTTTATTGCTTCAGTCATTGCAATATATTCAGCCTCAGTGGTTGAGAGTGCCACCACTGATTGGAGTACTGCTCTTCAACTAATTGTTGTACCATGTAAAGTAAACACATAAACTGTTAAGGATTTTCTTGTATCAATGCTCCCAGCATAATCTGATTCAACATATCCTTGTAGAGGTTGTGTGATGTCCTTAGTCTTCTCAAATAGTAACCCCAGATTTTCAGTACTTTTTAAGTATCTCATAATCCACTTAAAAGCTTCCCAGTGTGTCTTTCCTGGATTTGACATAAATCTGTTGACCACACGGACTGCTTGTGCACACCATAACATACATTATGCTACCAATTCTATTTGAGTAAGGTATCTTACTCATTTGTGCCTTCTCTTTGAATGTCTTGGGACACTGATCTGCTGTCAGTCTGAATTGTTGTCCCAGAGGAGTAGATACAACCCTTGATTCATGCATGTAGAACCTCCTGAGTATTTTCAGGATATAATCCCTCTGAGTTAAGAACAACTTTCCTCTGCACTTATCTCTGATAATTTCCATGCCCAATATCCTCTTAGCTCTGCCCAAATCCTTCATGTCAAATGTATTACCGAGCTTTGCCTTTAACTTCTGATTCTTTCAGAACTCTTGCTTGCAACTAACATGTCATCCACATAGAGCAGCAGATAGGTGTGTACTTCCTTTCCTTGTTTTTCAAGATAGACACAACTAATCATATCTGCACCTAGTAAAGCCTATAGAGATCATGAAGCTGTCAAACTTCTTGTACCATTGCCTAGGACTTTGTTTAAGTCCATACAATGACTTCTTCAATAGACACATTTTGTCCTGATTTCCTTGTAAAATGAAACCTTTAGGTTTTTGCATGTGTATAGTCTCTTCAAGATCTCCATGTAAAAAGGCTCTCTTGACATCTAACTATTGAAGCTCTAAGTCCTCCTGAGCTACATTTGACAATAGAATTCTTATTGAACAGTGTTTTACAACTGGTGAGAATACCTCATTGAAATTTATCCCCTCTCTTTGAGTGAAACCTCTAGCCACAAGTCTTGCCTTGTATCTCAGCTTTTCTTTTCATCCTGACCCCATTTCAGATTTCTTCTTGAAGATCCACTTGGAACTAACTACCTTCTGTCCCTGAACTTTGTTCACTAAGATCCAAGTGTTGTTCTTCTCTAATGACTGAAGTTCTTCATTCATTGTCAATATCCATCTCTCCAGCTTCAATATAACTTTGTGGTTCCTGATGCTCCACCTCTTCAGCAGTTGTTAGGGCATATGACACCATGTCAGCTTTGTTGATAGAATTTCTTAATGATGTTTTTATGTGGCTATTATAACATATAATCCTATCAAACAATAATCTTAAAAGTTGTGTTCTTGAGTGGATAATATAGAGAGAGAAAGTGAGAGCTTAGAGAGAGAAAGTATTTGTGTATTATGATTCACTTGGAGAGAGAATGGTACAAGGGAGACTTATTTATAGGTGTGCAAGTGTGAGGTGACACCTTGTAAGCCTATTTGGCTTTAAGTGTTGACAAGGGTTCTTGACCCTCGTCTTGGTCCATCACAATGCTACATTTACAATGCTTCGTCCTACTACATGTACATGTCCTATTTATACACCCGCTATCCGGGTTCTTGGGCTAGGTGAGCTTCCTGGCGGGCTTCATTGCCTTGTGCTGTTTTTTAGGAATAATGTAGTGTTGGGCTCTTGCTTGGTCTCCGTGAATAAGGGCGAGCTTCCTCTCGAGTGGGCAAGCTCACCTGCAACCCTCTCTCTCTAGGTGTAATTGGTTGTTGGCCTTGGCCTATCAGGAGCCCGGGCGAGGTTCTTACCTACCTCGCCGAGCTTCCCTGTGTTTACCTTTTGGATTAAGTTCACCTATCAACATTTGCCCCCCAGCTCGCTCACATCATGATACTTCTAATGTGTGGGCGAGCTGACTTGTCTCTGTGGACGGAGGCTCGAGCGTTGGCGAACTACTTCTTGGTTAGATGTCGAGCTCATGGGTGAGCTTCTATATGGCGGTTTGTAGGCCGACATGATGCGATAATTAAAGAGTCATGCACGCCTTTTTAGGCATTATTTCCCTCGCCCATCATGACAAACTTTCAAATTTTTGCATGCAGGTCCCTGAGCTCTTCGGAAAACATAGTTCGCCCCTTCGTCTATAAATAGGCGAAATCAAGTTCATTTCCCACTTTTACACTTCTGAATTTCTAGAGCAGTTTCCGGCGATCGATCCCCTTTGCACCCGACGGAGTTTTGAGCATTCCTCAAGGTAGTACACCTATTTTCATTCCTCCTTTCTCTTCTTTCTGCAGATTCTTTCCGTGTCTTCTTGGTTCTCCAATTTTTCTGGGGATTTTTTAACATTTTCGGCGACTCTTCAACTTTTCCTTTCGTTATAACCTCAGAACTCCGGTAACCAGACCTTTGGACCATTTGAGGACATTTCGAACTTCGCCCGAATCATGTCGACCCAATCATCGAGCGAAACCATTTCGAACCGTAACCCTGAGAAACGACCTATGACTGATGGTGCCCCCATTCCCCAAATGACCCCGATCCTCATTGAATCCGGATCTGATGCTGGATCAGTAGCTCGCCCCAACTCTGGCGAGCTTCTCGGTGAAGTTCGGTCTGATTCGGGTGAGAAGGCCACAAGTTCCGTTGTTCGTGATGTTTGGGGCGACGTTAGGGAGGTCGCCCACGAGGAAAGAGTTGCCAGTGGTAACGAGGAGCCCGCTGAGGCTAGTGAGGAGGTCGCCGAGGCTGGCGAGGAGGTCACCGAAGCGGAAGGGCCCCAAGGCGACCTCGAAGAAGTTACGATTGACTAGTTTCAATCTATCAACTTTCCCGAGCCTCAACTGGTCGAACATCAGGTCCCCGCCGATGTCATCCATCCATTTGACTGGGAGGAGTACGTCGCCCAGCACGTGGCAAGCTTCGATCTCCCTGAGCGAACTTATCGGGATACGACGAACAAATCAGACTATAAAGTGAGCAATGTTCGGAGTGTCATCAACGAGTACCAACTTTCCCAGTTCCGTGAGAAGTATCGAATCCCCCTCGACATCTTCCTGTATGCCCCAAAGAAGAATGAGCGAGCTGATGCACCCCCGGACGGGTTGACCGCCATAAATGTGCATACACTCGAGGCCGGGCTTACACTGCCCCTGCACCCGATCATCGGCCAATTTTTGCTCGATAACAACCTCGCCATCACCCAGCTCACCCCAAATGCTTGGAGCAGCTTGTTGGCGGCGTTGGCGGTCTTCGGACTGGAGGGGTATGAAAACCGGTTGACAACTGTCGAGCTCAATGAACTGTTCACCGTAACTCGGCAAGTGAACGACGGCAAGGGGTATTACTACCTCAAAGCTTGCCCGGGAGAGAAATTTTTGGGAATTCTCCCGAATAAGATCCGTGACTGGAAACAGCAATTCGTCTTCATGGGCGGAGATTGGCAAGCTTCTACTAGTTACTCCGGGCGAGGAGGACGAATTCCTTCCCCTGACGAATATGGAGAGGCCAGCAGTAGGTCGTCTACTTCGGTGTGCGTGGGTTGAATTAGATTTACTAATCTAATTCCCTTCTTTTGCAGGTTTGAAGCACCACAAGTCCAGTCGTGGCGAGCCTGAAATACCGATCGAGTTTGACTTGGTGCGAGCTGTTTGTTATCTGAGGAGTAAAGAGGACCGGGAGATCGCTCACCTTAGCCAACACCACTGCCTTAGACTCGCTGGTCTCCACACCTTGCAGCATCACCTCGCGGTCCAGGGTCCTGAGCTTCCAGGTTTACAACTCTCTGAAGCTCGCCCATTAGGTGGATAGCTCGCCAAGTTGTTAACCGCTTTTCGCAGACGGTAATTGGTTCGCCTTCCCAACTGTCGAGATCCCCCCAGCTTACGAAACCCTTGCTCGCCTATTCGCCATGGGTCCACCTCGCCCCAACAAATTGGCCTTGCCCTCCACTCTCGCCCTAGAGGTGAGCAAAAAGGCGGAGCCCACCTCAAAGAAAGGCGAGGTAGGCGGGTCTGGAACCCAGAAAGGGCCGACTAAAGCCCCAATAAAATCCAAGGCTGCAGAGGTCGCCAAGACCAACAGGGGTGGAGGGCGAGCTGGTGTTACGCCTGAGCGAGGTTCGGGGAAGAGGGGTCTCCACAGGAGTGACGGGACCAGAGTGGGTGACGAGGATCCCCAAGGCCAAAAGAGGACCAAGTTCGGCATGCGTGACGAGGAATCTGACTCGACCGGGCGAGCTTCAACATGATCTAGGCCGGGGGGCTCTGCCCAATCTACGGCTCCACTGGCACTCGCCCCTACACCAACGTCGCCACCCTCTCAGTCGCCCTTTGGGGTTCAACTGACGGATGATACGCTCCTCGGCTGGGATCCTGAGCGAGTTCAGTAAGTAGCTCGCCGACTTGGTTCCATGCCTTGTTATTTTTTACATTTTATGCCTCTTTTAATTCTAAGTGTTTTGACCTCGCAGCTACGCCTCCATCGCCCACCCGAACCGGCATGAAGCTCTCCATTCCTACGAGAGGTCTCGTTCTCTCACCTCCATGCGTAGCCTTCCTCCAGGCCTGGTTCGGAACACAGCAAGCGAGGTGCCGAGGTATTGGTCGAACCCTCAACTAGCGACCATAGAGAGGCAGAGTCTAATCGAGAATGCTCGGCTCTCTATGCACTATGCTAGTGGGTTGCTGCTCGCCAACCAGAAAGTGATCGACCTGGCGA
Organism: Prunella vulgaris; assembly: GCA_026898435.1. Lineage (NCBI taxonomy): Eukaryota > Viridiplantae > Streptophyta > Magnoliopsida > Lamiales > Lamiaceae > Prunella > Prunella vulgaris. Next base: position 17,052 of record JAPKLY010001536.1, on the reverse strand, counting down.
CTCAGCAGGAGCAAGTTCGCCAGGAGAAGAACGGGAACCTGATCAAAATGGCGGAGTCTCTGGACAGGGCCAAAAGGTCGGCGCAGCTCGCAGAGGAGAAAGTTGCCGCGTCCCTGGCCTCTGAGCAAAGCACCCTCAAGCAGCTCGGCGACCTCCAGCGCAAGCTCGCCGTAATCCAGCAGGATGTGGATGCCAAAATCAAGGCCAAGGAGGAGGAGCTCGCCGAGAAGCTCGCTAAGGAGGTCGGTGAGCACATAGTAACCAAGAAAGAGCTGGAGTTGCAGCGGGGTTTGGCCAAGAGTGCTGATGAAGAGTGCTCGAAGCTGAGGGATGAGCTCTCGGTCAAGATCAACGAGGTCATCGAGCTCCGCAACTATGCCTCTTCCTCGGCGGATTTGGTTGCTGTGAAAGCCGAGGCCTCTGACAAAGGATTCGTCCAATGTTACACCGAGGTTCTGAGGACTCTTTGGTGGGCGCGAGCTCACAAAGACGACGAGGTAACGGCCGTGGTGGGCGACTTCAAAGAGTGCCTGGACAAGGCTCCTTTCCCCGATAAGACGGAGTTGGACATAGGCGACCTTCCCGAGCTCGGAATCCCTCTTGACTTTGTTCCGGCACGATTCAAGATCGTCAACACAATTCCTGTGCTGGAACTGAACATCGCCGAGGAGGAGGAGGAGGTCGCCGGGGGAGAGGTGCGAACTCCTCCCACTATAGAGCAGATGCAGAAGGTCTGCGGGGATGCCATGGTCAACATTGGCGAGTTCGACACCAGCGGGTGTACTGGCACCATCACCACGCTGCCCGAGCTCTCCCCTCAAGATCACCAAGCTGCTGGAGGCGAGGTCGCTCCCGAGGTCCCTACCGACGTTGCTGCCGATCCAACCCCCGAAGCTCGCGTTACTCCCGAAAGTTGAAGTTTTTTCTTCGCTTTTCTTAGTGTAGCTTTTTATTTTCTGTCAAAGTAGATGTAGCTCACCGGGCATGTATAACTCGCCCAGAAGGAGCTTGTTTTTGCATTTCAAAGATGGTCAGCTAGCCGACCCTTGTGGCTAGCACCACTACTTGTACTTGGGAAATTTTTCAAGCATCATTTTTTGCTTGAAAATTCCTCAAGTATTTTTGAATGAAATTTGACCCTTCTGTTCCAACTTTGTCTATTTACGTTTTTCTTTGATTAGCTCGTTTATATTTTTGGTACTCATTTGTTCGTCTTACTCTACTTTCGAGAAACGAATTGTTCGTTTTACGCCGCTTAGGACTACGAATCGTACCTTCATTTGATTAGTGCAAAGTCTTCGTCTTACACCGCTTAGGGTCGCGAATTACTCGTCTTAAACCACTTGGGGTAGCGAGTCGTACCTTGTTTAATTCACTTTGGGCAATTGGGTTTCACGAACCTCGCCTTAGACGTTTTAACCGTCTTTTTGTGAATTTTTCTAACTTAGGGCAGTAGGTGCTTAGTGGTCCTTTAAGAAGGATACCTTTGTTAACCTTGGGCACGTTGGCCTTTGCCTTTGAGCTTTTAGATTATAACGTTCGGGACCATGGTCCTCATAGATTGTGAAGCTTCGAACAGTCGGATATTTTCTGAAAATTTTTTAGCTCCGTATAGCAACATAATTTACATTGGTTGCTATCAACATTCCTGATGCGAACCTACTGCTAGTCTATTACAAAATCTCATTTTATTGATAAAACTTCTTCAGATGTGCTGCACTCCAGGTATATGACGAGGCATTTCCCTCGGCGTCTTCAAGGTCATATGTATCGTTTGCCCAGGCAGCGGTGACCCGGAACGGCCCTTCCCAATTTGGTCCGAATACACCCGGCGGGGTCGTCAGTTTCTTCCTTAGTACTAAATCCCCAACTTTAAACTTTTGATCCCGAACTTGGGAATTATAGTACTTCTCTGCTCTACGCTTGTAGGTGGTATTCTTCATTTATGACGAAGCTCTGGTTTCTTCAATCAAATCTTTTTTGACTGCCAAGGCTTCGTCGTTCTTTTCTTCATCAAACCCTGCCACCTTCCAAGTCTTATTCTGGACTTCCACTGGTACTACTGCTTCAGTTCCGAAAGCCAAGGCAAACAGTGTTTCTCCGGTGCTAGCTCGGTACGATGTTCTGTAAGACCACAGAACCTCCGGGAGTTCGTCTGCCCAGCTTTTTTTCTTGTCTTCGAGGCGGATCTTCAATATGTGCTTCAGGATTTTGTAGACTGCCTCAACCTGGCCGTTCGACTGCAGATGGTATGGAGTTGAGTAATGTTTCTTGATATTCCACGAGCTATAAAATTCTCTCAACTTTTGGCCGTCGAACTGCCTCCCATTGTCCGTTATAATCGATTGCGGAAGTCCAAACCTGCAGATCAGACTCTTCCATATAAAATTGATCATCCTTTCCTGTGTTATCGTTGTGAGTGCCTCGGCTTCAGCCCATTTGGTGTAATAATCCACTGCTACAACAGCAAACTTTACACCGCCCCTGCCAGGTGGAAATGGGCCGATCAAGTCAATACCCCATTTTGCAAAAGGCCACGGGCTGAAAACTGACTTCAGTTGAGTAGCTGGGGAGTGGATATTGGGTGCGAAAAGTTGACACTTTTGGCATTTCCGTGCGAAGCTAATGGCATCTTTGAGAAGACTGGGTCAGTAGTACCCTTGTCTGATTGTCTTGTATGCCAAAGCTTGCCCCCCAGCGTGACTTCCGCAAATTCCTTCGTGGATTTCTTCTAACACCTCGAACCCTTGTTTTTTAGATAAACATTTGAGTAGGGGTAGGGAGAATCCACGTTTGTAGAGTTGGTCATCCACCAACTTATATCTGACTGCTTGCTTCACTAGCCGACTAGCTTCCCATGTGTCTTCGGGAACTGTTCCGTCCTTCAAGTATTTTTGGATCGGAGTGTGCCAATCTTCACCATCTTCATTGCCTTCCTACCCCCCACTCGAGGTCTGATTTACTTTGTAATCGGACGTCGAGGGGTTTTTCAGTTTGGTGACTACGGCCTCAGTAATTTCTGCTTCGCCGTTACTGGTAGCTAGTCGGGCTAGGGCATCTGCTTGTGTGTTCTCCAGCCTCGGTATCTGATTGATGTAAACTTGCGTAAACATCGAGATCAGATGTGCAACTATCTTCTGGTACGTCATCATCTGCTGATCTTTTGCTTCGTACTCCCCCCGAACTTGGGATATTATTAGCTGGGAATCTCTGAAAACCTGAAGATTGGTTGCCCCCACAGCTAATGATAACCTAAGTCCGGCTATCAAAGCTTCATACTCCACCTCATTGTTAGTTGCTCTGAAATCAAAACAGATCGTGGAGGTGAAGACTTGTCTGTCTGGGCTGATCAGGACTACGCCTGCTCCTACTGCTGTGCTAGTTGATGATCCGTCAACGTAGAGGTGCCACGGAGCTATACGTCCCCTCGTCGGATCTTGCGGGAAAGTCAGCTCGACGATAAAGTCGGCGAGCGCTTGTCCCTTGATCGTTGTCCGGGGTGCGTAGGTTATACCGTATTGGCTAACTTCTAGTGACCATTTCAACAGGCGTCCTACGGTGTCTGGGCGCTGTAGTATTTGACGTAGTGGGAACATCGTCAGCACTTCTACCGGGCGGTCGAAGAAGTAGGGCCTCAATTTTCTAACACTCATCACCAGTGCATAGGCTAGCTTCTCTGTTGGGGTGTACCACAACTCAGCTTCATGTAAGACTTGGCTTACGTAGTACACTGGTAGGTGCGTTTTCGCCTCTTCTCGAACCAGGATGGAGCTGATTGCAACCTCCGACGCAACAAGGTATAGGTACAGCTTCTCGCCCGGTACTGGCTTCGACAGGATTTGAGTGTTTGCTAGGTATGTTTTGATATCTTCAAAGGCCCGTTGGCATTCGCTCGTCCACACGAAGTGGTTTTAAGGTGTAGCTTGTTGGTTTTAACCGCTTCCTTATATCTGCGCGTGTTTGCCTTGATTGCCTCAAAAAATGGATGATTCCGATCGCCAGACCTGGAGATAAACCTGTTCAGAGCTGCCATACACCCGGTCAATCTTTGAATTTTCTGTACGGAATCGGGCGCGCTCATCTCGATTATGCATTGGACCTGCGTTGGATTGACCTCTATTGCCCGTTGGCTCACCAGATGCCCCAGGAACTTTCCGGAATGTACGCCAAAACTGGTCTTCTTGGGGTTCAGCTTCATGTTGTAGTGGCGTAGTATGTCGAAGGTTTGCCTTAGGTGGTTGAGGTGGTCCTCCTTTCGCAAACTTTTGACAACTATGTCGTCCACATATACCTCCATAGATTCGCCGATGTGTTGGTCAAACATCTTATTCACCAACCTTTGGTAGGTCGCTCCGTTGTTGATAAGTCCGAACGGCATCCTTTCCCAGCAATACATGTTTTTATTGGTGTAGAACGCCGTATGCTCCTAGTCATCTGGGTGCAATGCTATCCGGTGATAGCCCACGAAAGCATCCATGAATGTCATCATCTCATGGCCTGCGGTGCTATCTATGAGCTAATCAATGTGGGGAAGTGGGAAGTTGTCCTTCGGGTACGCCTTGTTTAGGTCCGTGAAGTCGATGCACAGCCTCCACATTCCGTTGTGTTTCTTCACCAGGATAGGGTTCGCGACCCACTGTGGACATAAGGCCTCCTTGATCAGCTTGTTGTCCAACAGCTTCCCAACTTTGATGGTTAGGGTCGCGTACTTGTCTGGTCCGTACTTCCTTCGCTTTTGGCGGACGGGCCTCCTCGTCGGATCTATGTTGAGTAGGTGACATGCATGCTCCAACGGGATTCCTGTCATGTCTTCATGGGACCAGGCAAACACGTCCAAGTTGGACATCAAGAATAGCTTCATCCTTGACCGGTACAGTTCTGGCAACTCGGAACCTATAAAAAGCTCCAAATCCCTTTCCAGGTCCACCGGGATTGCTGTCAATTCTTCCATGGGAGTGGCCTTTCTCTTCTGGCTTTTCCACCTCGGGTCGCTGATGAACTCATCCCACTCTTCTGTGACATTCGCGTAGGTTCGTGACTTATGCGCGGTTCGAGATCATCAATTTTGCTTTCAACTTGGACAGGTTCATCAACTGCCAGTACTTCCGGTGGTCCACCAACTTGGGACGGTTCGGTGGCTTGGGGGATTTGATCAACCTCCATTGGCACTGGTTCTTGATCTCCCGCAGGTTCTCCATCTTGGACTTCCTCAACCACTTCCATGTGTGTAGGTTGCGGACCTTGCATCGGTTCCTGCACTTGGTCAGTTTGAGCTTCCTCTACTCCCGCCATAGGTGTCGGGTGCGCCTCCTGTGCAGGTTCCGATACTTGGTCAGGTTCTGGCAGGTCGCCTACCTCCATCAACTCAGTTTCTATTGAGATGATGTCTAGGATGTTTGGCTCGTCTGCCGGAATCTGTACATCTTCTTCGAGGATTTGAACCTGTGTTACAAATTTTTTAACCTGGCCGTCTTTGATCTGGAGCAAACACTCATGGGCCTTTTTATGGTCACCTTTTATAGTCCCGACACCTTTTGAAGTGGGGAACTTGAGACAATAGTAGTAGGTCGAACACGCCGCTTTGAATTCATTGATAAAAGGGCGGTCAAGGAACCCGTTGTAGGAGGACTGCTGGTCGACAACAAGGAAATCTATTAACCTAGTCAGTCTCTGCTCTGGGTCCTCGGCCGATACAAGTTGGACGCTCAACCTAATACTGCCTAGGGGGACGATCACAGCTTCTCTGAACCCCACTATCCTAGCATTGCTAAGTTCTACATACGACTCAAAATCACCTAAGGCATCTTAGGTGGATTTGAAGAGAATGTTGGTGAAGGCGCCGGTGTCCACAAGCAGTCTGTGAACTCGGACGTTCATGATGTTGGCGCTTATCACCAATGAGTTGTTGTGGGGCGTCAGAATCCCCTCCAGGTCCGCCGAAGAGAATGTCAGTGTCTCTGAGGGTTGCGCGGCGGGCTTAGAACTGGAGTTGCCCTCTTGAACCTGATTTACGGCCCAGACTTTGGCCTTCCTTTGTCTTTTAGAGATGGAGGATCTCCCATCCTGGAGACCTCAGGCAGCTCCAATCACTTCTTCAAGAACCAGGAGTTCTCGAGTGGGCTCTAGGTTTTGCTGAGGTTGGGGAGGTGCCCTTCGCCTATGTTGAGGGTCACGTCGGTCCTCGTCTTCTCCTTCATCATCGGAGACCTCCCGCCTCTCTACCCTGGTCCTCTTTCCCGGTGCCTTTTTGATGAACTCGGCCAGCTTCTCATCCTCGTAGAATTTCCATAATTGCTTGAGGAGGTCACGACACTCGCTGGTAAAGTGGCCGATCGACTGGTGGTAGGCACAGTACTTGTTGGGGTTAAGCTTCGCGCGGTCCTGGCGGATTCACCTTGGTTCGTCCAACATGGCCTTACCCTTGACCGCAGTAAAAACATGGTCAACGGAGACGGTGAGCACTTGGTTGAGCTTCTCCTTGAACTCGTCTCCGTCGCCGAAAGCTTTCAAGTTCCGGGGAGCTTTGTACGTGCCCCCGAACTTTTTCCCGTACGGCTTCTTCTCCTCCGAGGCACCGACCTTTTTTTGGAGGGCCTCCTGCATGGCAACGAACACCCCAGCTTTGTGCCGAAACTCGGTGTAGGTGTTCGGGCCAAAAACTTGACTAGCGATTTGTGTTCGCACACAAATGCACTTTCCTACAAGTGTATAGAATCGTGCAGTGGTAAGCTGACCAAGTTATAATATCGAATCCACGGGAAGCAATGAGATAAATCTAATTCTAAGAATTGTGTGTGAGTCTAGAAATCAAATAAACAAAATTGAAATTGCAGGATTTGTTTCTATCTACTTACAAAATGAAGCAAAAATAAAATAAAGCAAGAATTCTAAACTACTAATCTAAACTAAATCGTGCACGCTTCGGGTGAATTCCACCCAAAGCAGAAAGACTTTAAATCATAACTATTGGAAGACAAAACTAATTGAGATAAAAAGTATCATTGATCAAAGATGAGATAAAATCTACTGGAATTAATTGAGATAGCAGAGATAGCAGGCATAATTGAATATAACAAAAATTACTATAACTAATGAAAACAAGAAATTGCATAAAATCTAATCAAGTATTGAAATCAAACAAAACATGAATTAAATAAACAATCAAACTAGAATAATTTAAATGAATCAGAATTCTAAAACAAGAATCAAACTAATATAGAGACAATAATATCTAATTCCTAATATTCATGAAAAATCCCTTATTCTAATGAATTAAAATCAACTGAAACAAGCTTGTTTAATCCCAAATTTCTACCCCTAAAACCTACTGCCTACTCGCATAAAAACCTACTGCCCTAGTGGCGAGATAATTCTTCTCAGGCGTCTAATTACGTGAATATATACTCCAGGGCAGCAAGTGGGCCAAACATTCAATAATGGCCAATAAGATAAAAAAGAGAATTGGGCTTTGCATTTCAATTTGGGCCTAAATAGTTGTGAACCTGATTTACCAGAGGGGCGGTTACGGCTCGATACTGCTCTCTGATTTCCGATCAGCGACAGAGGTGAAGCCGCGTGAGCATCGCGCATCTGTGGGTGAAGGAGTTCCGGCGAGACGTGGTTATTTTTGGCTGTAGTGGTTCGAGGTGGAGATGCGGTGGTGGTTTTCGATCGGAGATGGAGTGCGACGAAGCAGAGTGGCGACTCCTGTGATTGCGGCCGGTTTCTGATCGGCGAGAATTTCAGAGCAGAGGTAAGTGCTGGGACGCATCTCTGTCTGTGAGGCAGTTATGGAGGTGAGTTTTCAGGCGGCGGCGCGTCGATGTAGACGGCGAGTGGTTTCAGACGGAGATTTGCAGGCTGCTTGGAGGAGCAGCGATCGGAGGCAAGGAGAGGGGTGGTTGAGTCGTGATTGCAACGGCGATTGGCCTGGGCTGCGAGCTGTTGCCGGACGACGGCGTAACTTGGCTAAGAGGAGTGGCGCAGCTTTGAAATTGGACGGCGGTTGAGACTTTCAGGTGCGAAGAGGAGGATTTCAGCGTGAGCACTGAGCAGTTTCCTTCTTCAACAGTGGAGTGGTTTAATGGTGGTGTGTGGTTGTGGTGAAAGTCACACTTCCTTCCGTGGATCAAAGAATTTAGGTGGGCCCCGCCAATGAACTAGCAACTTTGATATTGCATTCTTGACTTTCTCATGGTGGATCTCGACGACTGCCACATATACTTTAAATCCAAAATAAATCTGATATTGTCAAAATAAGTGTAATGTGACAATGTTTCAAATAAATCAATTACAATGGATTATCAATAAAATGTATAGCAATTAAGGCCCTAAATGCATGCAAAACTCTAGAAATTCATCTAAAAATAGGCACGAATTGATGCAAATATGACCCTAATCAGGCATGCTAGGTGCATTTCCTCCCAGAGCTCGGTGCCTTTCTTGAGCCCAGCCATCACCGTAACGATTTTGGTATCTTCGCTCATCGGTTCACCTTCCAGCAGGATCTTTTCGAACCTCTACAGGTACTGTTGGTCGGTCTCATTCTCACCTTGGTGGATGTTGGCGAGTCGGTGCTTCTGGGTGAGGTAGGATCCAAACCCGAAAAAGTGGGCTAAAAACTCCCGCGTGAGTTGGCCAAAGGACTGGATTGACCCAGGGGCGAGTGATGAGAACCAGCGGTGAGCTCGGTCCCCGAGGGTCGGCGGGAAGTTCCGGCATTGAGTGGCGTCGGTGGCACCTACCGAGATCATATAGTCTGCATACTTGGCCAGGTGGACCTTCGGGTCAGATTCGCCTTCGTATGCGGACATCACCGGGAACTGGACTTTCTTTTGGACCGGTGCTCTGAGGATGGCAGGTACCAATGGAGATGCGGGGAAAGTGGTGGCATCGGGTCCGCCAGATTTGGCTGCTACTTGCTGTTGTAGCATTTCGACGGCCCTCTTCAACGTGGCCAGCTCGTCATCGTGGGTCACCTCCTGTGGAGGCTGTTCGAAGGTCGTGCGTCTCGTGGATGCATGCCTTCGTGGTGCCTCACTCTGGGGTGACCCCTCTGCGACGGGCCGGAATTGGCGCCCGCCATTGGGGCACAACCTATCAGCCGCTGGCCTTCTCAACCGATCATGGGCGGACCTACGAGGCTGTAGGTCCGATTCTCCCCTCTGGGATGTAGCAGGGGCCGCCGTTCGCTCGTTCTCCCCACATCTCGACCCCAGTCTGCCCTGGAGGACCTCACTCCTCTGTGATTGATGGGTGGCAGAAGCTTCGGTATAGGCCGAAGCTCGCCCATCGTGCGGACCTGGTCCCTCCGCCACTTTGGCCTTCCCAGCGCATTCCCTGTGCTGGCGAGCTTGGGCGGAGCTCGCCTCTTGCTCAGTGGGAAGGTCGCTGGCTTGCCCCCGGGTTTGCGTGGCCTGGGTTTGCCTATTGGTGTGCCCCCGGGTCTCGTTGTCAGGAGTCCGCCGAGGTACTATGGCAAGCCCGCTCTGTTGCCTTTGCTGCAACCTTTGCAGGGCAGCGATCGTGTGTTGGAGCTCATCCGGGTTGTTGGCGAGGTCCCGCAGGGCGGGGTTTAGTTCCTCTTAAGTCACTGAGACTCGCTGGGGAGCTCACTGGGCATTGCTCTTCTGGGGAGCCCAGCGCGAGGTTTCCCCCTCAACCTGGTCCTGGTTGATTGTCCCCTTCCACCTCCGGGTGGTCGCCGAGGTTTGTTCTTTCGAAATAGTTTGGATTCCGGATGAAGGTCGCCTAGGCCGTCGACTTCCAGTCAAGGTAATTTTGCTCGGGTTTTCGTCTAGCCTTGTGTGTAACAAATTATCCAGAATCTGGTTTATTCGTGTACATTCGTACGTTTGAAAACTTTTTGCAGAATTTATAAACCCGAAAATCTGGGTTTTTGTTCGAAGAGTGAAATATGTGTGTATCTTCAAGTGTTCTTGAGCCTTGGTCAAGAACACCTTCAAATCTTCAAATCTTCAAATAAACCCTGACTTTGGTTCTTAAAATGTTTTCAAGAATCGGAGGTTCGAGCCCTCCTTCTAGCGCCAAATTGTTGATAGAATTTCTTAATGATGTTTTTATGTGGCTATTATAACATATAATCCTATCAAACAATAATCTTAGAAGTTGTGTTCTTGAGTGGATAATATAGAGAGAGAAAGTGAGAGCTTGGAGAGAGAAAGTATTTGTGTATTATGATTCACTTGGAGATAGAATGGTACAAGGGAGACTTATTTATAGGTGTGCAAGTGTGAGGTGGCACCTTGTAAGCCTATTTGGCTTTAGGTGTTGACAAGGGTTCTTGACCCTCGTCTTGGTCCATCACAATGCTACCTTTACAATGCTTCGTCCTACTACATGTACATGTCTTATTTATACACCCGCTATCCGGGTTCTTGGGCTAGGCGGGCTTCATTGCCTTGTGCTGTTTTTTAGGAATAATGTAGTGTTGGGCTCTTGCTTGGTCTCCGTGAATAAGGGCGAGCTTCCTCTCGAGTGGGCAAGCTCGCCTGCAACCCTCTCTCTCCAGGTGTAATTGGCTGTTGTCCTTGGCCTATCAGGAGCCCGGACGAGGTTCTTACCTACCTCGCCGAGCTTCCCTGTGTTTACCTTTTAGATTAAGTTCGCCTATCAACAAGCTTGACCAAATCTAGTTTGAGGGTGTATGCTTCTCTTGTGTTTGTCTCTTGCTATATTATAATTCCTGAGATCTTGACCTTCAAATCCTGAAATTGAGTGGTCAGAATGTTCATCAATTTTACTGTCCTCAGACTGCTCTTGTGGTGTTCCTGAGTTTTCACATGCCTCAGTAACTACTTGTCCTGAATTTATGTCAGGAATCTCCACCTCAACCTGAAAACCTTCTTATGAAAGAATGCCATCTTAGTCTTGTGTGCTTATTGGCTGGTTGTATCCCATGGCTTTCTCATTGAAAGTCATATCTCTACTGACAATACACCTTTTGTGCTCAGGTTCCAGACACCATAACTTGTATCCTTTTACACCCTTAGGATATCCAATAAAGATATATCTCAGTACTCTAGGTTCCAGTTTATCCTGCCTTATATGAGCAAATGCTAAGGAACCAAAGACCTTCAGGTTCTTATATTCTGAGATCCTTCCATACCATACTTCATCAGGTGACTTGAAATCAATAGTTGGGGATGATGACTTGTTGATTAGATAACAAGTTGTACCGACTGCCTCCCCCCAAAACACCTTGGGTAATTTTGCATTTGAGAGCATGCACCCGACTTTCTCCAAGATAGCCCTATTCATCCTTTCAGCCAGACCATTTTGCAAAGGATTTGCAGGAACTCTCTTATGTCTGGTGATCCCTATTTCTTTGCAGAAATTATTGAACTCCTCTGATACATACTCCAATCCATTATCAGTCCTGAAATGCTTATTGGATTTCCCTCTTTCGTTTTCTTGTTCACTGACCCAATCTTTGAATTTTGCTAAGAATTCACTCTTCTGCTTCAGTATAAACACCCATACTTTCATGCTGAAGTCATCAATAATTGTCATGAAGTATCTCCCACCTCCATGAATCTCAACCTTAGCTGGTCCCCAAATATATGAATGAATATGATCCAGAGGTGCATCAATGGTCTTCTTTCCCTTTGGGAATGGGATCTTCTTGGACTTGCCCAGGACATAATGATCACAGAAATCCAGCTTCATTGCTTTTTCATCCCCAAATACCTTCTGCTTTGACAATTCTTGAAGTCCCCTTTCTCCAATATGGTCTAATCTTTTATGACATATCATAGCCTCAGTGCTATCCATAACATAGTTTGTTGAACCTGTAGAAGTGCTCCTAATAATGATATACAATCCATTTACCTTCTTCACTTTCGTGTATACCTTATTGTCTTTTGTAATCTGGATGAACCCATTCTTTGTGTTGAATTTATAACCCACTTGATTCAGTGAACCCAGGGATATCAGACTTCTCTTTAGTTCTGGCACCAACATTACATTTGAGAGTATTTTTTCCACTTCATCATGCAGCTTCATCCTGACATAACCACTCCCCTTCACCTTGCAGGTTTGATTGTTGCCTAGCACAACTGAACCCCCATTAAACCTCCTCAACTCCCTAAACAATGATTCCTCTGGGCACATGTGAAATGAACATCCTGAGTGAAGTACTCATTCATCATTCAGCTTCAGGTTTGTCACAGTCAACACCTTATCACTATCATACCTTTCATCAACAGCAACAATTATATCAGCCTTTTTTTCATCTCCTTGTTTCTTATTTCTTTCAGGGCAATTTTTCTTGAGATAACCAGTTTTGTGGCAAGCAAAACATCTCATCTTCTAAAAAAAAATCACCATATTTTTTTTGCCTAGCACAACTGAACCCCCATCTGGTTTGATTGTTGCCTAACACAACTGAACCCCCATCAAACCTCCTCAACTCCCTAAACAATGATTCCTCTGGGCACATGTGAAATGAACATCCTGAGTCAAGTACTCATTCATCATTCAGCTTCAGGTTTGTCACAGTCAACACCTTAGCACTATCATACCCTTCATCAATAGCAACAATTATATCAGCCTTTTTTTCCTCTCCTTATTTCTTTCAGGGCAATTTTTCTTGAGATAACCAGTTTTGTGGCAAGCAAAACATCTCATCTTCTAAAAAAAATCACCATATTTTGATCTCTTTGTCTTCTTCTTCTTCTTGTTCAGAAAAAATTTCTTGCCCTTCTTGAATTTGACATTAAGCACCTCAGTTTGCACTAAATTTTTCTTGTCAGCTTGTAACTGCAGGGATTTGATTTTGAATGCAGCTAGAATATCATAAAAGGACAATTGATCTTGCCTCTCAAATAGTAGTGCATCCTTGAAATTCTCTAAAGATTTAGGCAGATAACTCAAGAGCATCAAAGTCTTGTCATCATCATCAATTTCCACACCCAGGTTCTCAAGATCATCAGCAGTCTTGTTAAACTCCTCAAGTTGCACAATCAACTCCTTCTCTTCAGTCATCTTGAAGGAAATCCGTTTCTGCTTCATGTACAACTTGTTGTGACAGACTTAGTCTGATACGCCTTCTCCAGTTTACTCCAAACACCAATAACAGTCTTCTCCTTGCACACCTCCCTCAGAGGCTTATCCCCCAAATACAGAATAATGGTGTTATGAGCTTTCTCCAATATCTCATGTTTTTTTATTGGATTTTCAGACGAGGAGGAGGGCCATTGGTCTTCTAGCTTCAGGGCATTTGCTAACCCATGATGAGTTAAGAGCCTTCATCTTGATCTTCCACAAACCAAAATTGTTTGCTGCAGTGAATTTCTCAAAATCCAACTTGGTAGATGTCATGATTGATGATTGAATCAGTTGTTTCTTCCCACAGACGGCGCCACTTGTTGTGAATTAATCGACCTAGACTTTGACTATTAAGTAAGATTCAAAATAATGAAGAACTCCTTCTTCCAGAATCAGATGAACACAATTGAAGAAAATAAGAAAATCAAAGCAACTCAAGAACAAAAGATTTACGTGGTTCGATCAATTGATCTACGTCCACGGATGATGTTTCTCACTTTCACTAATTAATGAATAATGTTTACATAATGCAATACTTTAATCTCTCTCACTCGCACACGTTGTGAATCTTTGATTCAAACACACACACACACACACACATATATATATATATATATATATATATATATATGCATATATGTATGAACCTAATTCCTTAACCAAGTAACCAATCTGTAACCAACCAACTAATCATATGGTTACAACCGCCAAGATTAACTGACCAAAGTCCAACAAAATTATTCCTCCAACTGCATGAAATAACCAACTCTATCACTGAATTGAGTTCGTTTTCATTCTCCTTTATCTCAGTTAGTTATGAATATTCAGTTCATAACTGCCAGTTCAGGATAGTTCAAAGAACGGTTCAACTGAAGTGACTCAGGAAACCAGTGTATTCAGCTCAGGATAAAATAACTCAGGACTGGTGTCTTTCAGGAAACTGAGCTTCAGTAAACCAGTATCTTCAGGATCAGAACACTAAGACTCAGTATCAAAACCATGCTCAGGCTTAGGATCAGAATCAATAATCAGCATTTAGCATTAGAATCAATACTCAGAATTTTAGGATCAGAACTCAGGATTCAAACTCAACTTAGCTTTTACATATAACACATCTTTTTCAATTTGGTGAATTGATCGTAGATCTACTATTGGAACTTTTGGAGTCTTGGGCTTTAATTTTGGAGTCTTCTGTTTTGTTTTTCTAACTTGATTGTAATTTTTGAACTAGTATTGTGTCTTTCTTCTTAAGGGTGGGGTATTTCTCTATTCTTTTTTTTCTTAATGGAATATTTATTGATAAAAAATAAAAAATAAAATACACATCTCACTTTCTTCGATATTAAATAAGTTATTTTATCTCATTTTTCATAGTAAGGTGGGACGTTGTTTGGAAAAAAAACTAAGTGAAAATGAGAATGAGAATAAATAAATAAATATTAATCATAATAATTAATGAGCATAAAAGATAACCACAACACTATTTTCAGTCTTAATCAAGGCAATGACTATTCTCATTCGATTATATTTTCTCACATTCTTCTCAATCATTCTTCTATGCCACAGACTAATAATTTTTGTTTTGTCCATTTTTTTTCGCTAAAATCAAAGCACAACACTTAATGAGCTAGTCATTATAAAAATTATCATTTATCTAATATCCAAGGGCATATAAAAAAATCATTTTCATAGAAAAAATTCAAAACAAGCACCCCAAATATATTAATCCTATCAAACATGCCATAACCAATAATATTCGATTCTCTATACTATGCATAATATTGACATCCCTTATAGTGTATTACTATATTAACATGAATTGCAATATTACATTGCAAGACTGTAGTACTTCATTAGGGTTCAATAGATATTATTTGATCCGACTCTACAATATACCTTAGGAGTACATATTTACGATTATTAAATGGATCTCAAACATAATAAAAAATAAAAAAAATAAAGAACAATAATAATAATGATCCAAGTTCTTCTCTTGAAGTTGGCTTTGGGAGCTCTAAGGAGCCCCTTAGACTAGAGAGTTATATAATATTTTGTGTGTTTGTTGGTTTTACAATAAATTGAGGCTTCTATTTATAGAGCCCTAAACTTTAGTGTTAGGATATTCTGTTAGATGATTTGATGATGTGGAAACAACCAAGTTTGTAATAGGACCAGCTGAGCCTGTTAGTCAGCTGATGAGTGGTTTAGGTTTAGATAGATATTTGGTTAAGAGAGAACCTTTATAGAGTGCCTAGAAGATCAGAAAATTCTCAAGAAGAAAAAGATCACCTGAGGAATACACAAGTACATATTGCTTTGAAGCCCAACAACTTAGAGAAGGCTTAAGTAAAGATCAAATGATATGAATGTCAGTTGATGTGTAGCTTGGCAAGCAGATGAGAAGATTAGCTTATGAAGAGATGAGTAACTGAATTCAAGATCAACCAAGACTAGTTCAGCAAAGTTAAGAAGGCTGACATGCGAAGGTCAACTGATATGCCGAAATCCAGCAGACAAATTTGAGAGACTCAACTAATGTAGACCAGAAGATCAGTTGAGGTCGAACGTTTGTTGATTTGAATATCTACCCTATAAGAGTTGTTTTGCCTTCCGCAGCTGACTATTTTCGAAGATCTTGAAACGGCTAACTAATTCTAAAGATTAAGGCCAAATTAAGTGTCAATCAAATCAAAATTCAAATCTGATTGAAGATTTGGTTGCGGTTAAGGAAATGAGACAAACTGAAATTAGTCAAGAGTAATCAATTTCATTGATTGATTGATTGAGCAAGATTTATGGGATTTCAAATGGTAGTAAACTCTCAAATGACTAATTTCTGAAGCCTATGAATAGGAGTGTGAAGAAGAAGTTCAAAACAAGCATATATACACGCGAATCAACTTGCAGAAACACTGTCAATTTTACTTCACACTCACAAGAAAATTCTTAAATACATATCCTTTGTAAGACTTTGTATAAGTCTAGAGGCTAGTAGTACTTTTGCTCTAGCATTTGTAAGAGAGTAAGATCTCTCTCGTTGTAAGAAAGAAATTGAGTAAGTAAGTGGATAGACTCTATAATCTAATTGATTAGAGGAGAGTAAACATAGGACATGTTGTATCCAAACTACTATAAATCTCTCTCCACGTGTTTTACTTTTTGCATTTTATTGTGCTTGTTGTGTGCACTTCACTAAAAAGAAGATAATTTCGATTAAAACGTTTTCACACGACAAATCACTATGCACTCAACAGTTTCTCTGTTAATTTTCAAAATCAGATGACATAAAATCTTCTTGTGTTTTTAGAAAGGCCTTTAAATTTAACTTTGTTTTAGAGTGTAACAAGTCTATTCAACCTCCTTCCACATCTAGATTTGTAAAGCTCTTACCCTAAAATTGTTCAAGGGACAAACACTTGGTCTCTAAAAGATCATCTACACTTTTTATCTTCATAGTTTATTTACAACAATTGATCTAACTAATAATGACAAGTACTTTACATTTAATGCTCTTGCACTTTGATATCTTCTCTGATGTTTACCTTTGATTTTATTTGGCGCTTATATCATGAGGAATATAATCTTCTGAAGGGTAAACCTAGAATTCGGAAGACCATATTTTAGTGGCCAGATTTAGGTAGAATTTCAAATAATTCTAATCACAATAATAACCCCCAAGATTGGACTTTGACTTCATTTGGAGCTTGAACTTCAATCGTGCTCTCAATGAACTTTCACTCTTCGATGTGCTTGAGGTCTCGCTCTCTACCCCCAAATTGGCAAGTAGGATGACTCAGGTGCCTCAAAATATCTTTGTTAGTCTAATTTTGATAGAGGTATCCTCCATATTGCATCTGTCTTGAAGGATTAAGGGATAAACTACATTATACTTTTGTAGTGCCCCTTACTTGACGGTCTTTCTTGAGTCCATCTCTCATTGATTGCTCTGCTGATTCATTAGGTTAAGCTCGTCAACAGTTGGTT
>JAPKLY010001535.1:25311-41125 GCA_026898435.1 Prunella vulgaris | reverse complement strand
TTTTTGTTATAAATTAATTTTTTATTTTCATTTACGTTTACAAAAAAATAAAAAATTATAAGATTCAAATTTGAATTGTATCAAGAATTTAGTTTTTCTTTTGGTAATTTATATTTTTATATATTTTTGTTCATTACAAATTTTTATAATTTGATTTGTGTTTTAAATTATGTATGTTCATTGTTGTTTTTATATTAAAATTTTCAATTACATGGATATTAGTTTTTGAATTATTATTTTATATTAAATATATGTACCGTTTTTTATATTTAATTGCTTTATTTATCTAATATTTAAGTATATTTTTTTTTTACAATTACATGTTCCTTTTTGTTTTTATATTAGGATTAGAGATATATTTCTTCTATAACTTGGCACAATTTTAATTTGTTAAATATGTATTACATATTTCAATTTTTTGTCCTATAAATTCTATTGTTTTTGTTTTATCTTACTCCTTTTAAAATTTACATAGAAGAGCAATTATCAAAATATATTTTCCAAAAATATTAAAAAAATTCAAATTTAGAGGACTAATATTCCTAAAATAAAATTAAAATGACTGATATAAAATAATCGATACTTACAGGACCAATATCAACAACATTTAATCCATATGGTAAAAAAAATATGGAGTCAATTTATGAAATGTTAAATTGTCTGATCCCTTTGTGTAAAAATAATATTTCTTTTTAAAATTAATTCTTATAATTTTATTGATATATGCAATTAATCAATTTTTTTGTTAATTTTTATTTTGTTTATAATTTTATAAAATATTTCACAAATTTATTGTAAAATACTCCCTTCATTCCAATATATATTTTACATTTTACAATTTTTATCTACCCCACTATATATTTCTCATTTTCTTTTTTACCTTTCTTGCAAACAATTATTTACGTTTTTATTATTACTTTCATTACTTTTTATACTATTTTCATTACTTTTTCATTTTTTACATCTATCGCTTATACTTTTTCACTTTTGTCTTAATACATGTTCCAAAAATTAATGAGCAACATATAGTGGAACATATGGAGTAGGTTTTTGATTTATCTGAGTTTATGCAGGAATTTATGAGGAAGTTGCAAAGGTCATATGTCATTAACAATAATCAACTATCATCTTTGGAGAATTTAGAATATATGTCTTTCTAAAAAATTTATATTTAGAACTATTATTATTTTGAATGATTTTTTTAAAGTTGTTCTTTTAAAATTCATTGTAATTGTTTTGGGTAACTTTATAATCTCTTTATTTTGCAGGTAGTGGAAATTCACAATTGTAGATATTACAAATGATCATTCATCTTCAACATTTCGTTATGTTTTTGGAAATAAGAATTATAATTTAAATGAGGAATTGCATCAATATCAACCATCTCATGCTTTTAAAAACGGTAACATTGCATAACTATTTTTATTATTTAAATTTTTCGTAATACATTTTAACATATTAATTTTATAAAATTAAATTTTTTTTTATTGTGTTTCAGTTTGTGGCACAAGTAGAAAAGATACATATGAAAATTATTCTGGAAAATTTTTAATTCCTTCATTTTTGAATAAAGATGATATTCATATACAAGAGTTAAAGATATATGGAATCAATATTCATTGATGCTCTTCCATCCAATAATAACAGTCAAGATCTGGTTGATTGTGATACTGATGAATTACTTAATTACCATAACCATGTTGATTGTAAGTCCTTTTTAATACCTTTTTATTTTTACTGTATTTAAGATAGTATTAATTATTTTAATTTTATAAGGTATTTATGTATTTCATTTTGATTTTTCAGATGTTGAAAATTGGGATATTGGTGATCCAATTCATCGATGTCAATATTGTGGTGCTATATTTTGGCTAGATGAACGGTTAAAATCTAAAAAATGTCATGCATCCTAAATTTTCTTTGTGTTGTTCACAAAGAAAAATACAGTTGCCTTTAATCTACCAACCTCCATTTCTTTTTTGTGATTTGATTTGAGGTCATAATAACAGGAACATACATTTTTTGAGAAATATTCGTTCATTTAACCATATGTTTTGTTTTACATCTTTAGGTGGACCAATTGATAGAAATTTAAATCGTGGTAATACTTTTCCTATTTTCATGTTACATGGGCAGAGTTATCACAAATTAGGGAGTTTGCTTCCTAATGGTCCAGTTCCACCTGTATTTGCAAAGCTTTGCATTTATGATATTGATAATGAGATTTCTAATAGAATTCGATCTGTTAGGTATTATTTTCTAATTTTATTAATTAAAATTTTAGCAAAAATAATTTAATTTTAGTTTATTTATTAAACTTTATTTTTTTTATATTATTATTTTAAGGTCAGAAGATAGATTACACACAATTGAAGCGGGTATTGTATCTGATTTAACGGAGATGTTGGATGAATGTAATGTGTTAATTCAAAGGTTTAGAATTGCAAGAAAATAATTTACTGTCGGACATAGAACAATTACCATGAGGTTAATTGGAAATAGATTTTATGATCCAAGGACACATAATTTACCTACAGTTTCTGAAGTCGCGGCCGTTCTTACTGGTGACCTCGACAATACTACTGGTGTTCAAGATATTATAGTTGAAATTTGCTCCGAGAAATTGCAACACATAACTGAGTTAACTCCATCTTATCTTGCTTTACAATATTCTCTTCTTTTTTCCTTTTGGTGAAGATGGATATAGAGAAGATATACCTTTTTCACAGTCTGAGCGGAGAGTTGGACACATGACAAAAATTAGTATAAGAGAGTTTTTTGCTTTTCGTCTTCAAGAAAGAAATGGAGAACCACCAACGTTACTTTCTTGCAAATGGTTAACTCAACAATTCATTGTGGATGCTTACACTATGGTTGAATCTGCATGACTTTTGTATATAAAGAATCATCAAAAGGAACTTCAATGTGATATGTACAATGGTCTTCAAGATGCTTATTTACGTGGAGAAAGAGATGCAAGAGTTGTTGATAAACGTATTGTGTTACCACCTTCATTTACTGGAGGCCCTCGGTATATGCTGCAGAATTATCAAGATGCTATGGCTATATATCGTTGGACTGACTACCCACAGTTTTTTATAACAATTATATGCAACTCAAAATGACCAGAAATTGTTCGATGCATGTCATTTAGGGATCAAAATCCTGAAGACCGTCCTGATATAATTTGTTGTATATTCAAAGTAAAATTGGGTGGATTGATTCGTGATATTCGTCAAGATAAGATTTTTGGTAATGTTAAAGTAGGTACAATTTTTAATTACAATATTTTTTTAGTATTTTTAATTATATATATGTTTTAAATTTTTTAAAATCTATATTGTTATTAATATATTTATATTTTTTTCAGTTTTGTATACAATTGAGTTTTAGAAAAGAGGACTCCCTCTTACTCAGATTTTAGTTTTTCTTAAAAAATACAAAGATTCTCCTTCTCCTGATGATATTGATAGGATTATATCTACTGAATTGCAGGATGAAGTTACTGATAAATCATATTTTGAGGCAATTCGTGATCTTATGATGCATGGTCCTTGTGGTCCTACTGTTAAGTACTCTCCATGCATGTCTGAAGATGGTGAGTGTACAAAAAAAATTCCCAAAAAGTTTTCTTCCAAGAGTTCATTTGGAGATGATGGATATCCTATATACAGGAGAAGGAATGATGGAAGAACTGTTAAAAAGAAAGATTTTGTTATGGATAATAGATATGTGGTTCCTCATAATAGTTATATTTTTTTGAAGTATGACACACATTTCAACGTTGAATGGTGTAATCAATTCAGAGTCATTAAATACCTTTTTAAGTATGTCAATAAAGGACATGATCATGTGACAGTTCTACAGATTCTATTCATTTAACTGATATGATGAGATCAAAATATACTTTGATTGTAGGTATATTTCTCCGTGTGAAGTTTTTTGGAGATTATTTGGTTATGAGATCAACTATAGATATCTATCTGTTGAGCGTTTGATGTTTCATCTTCCGGGTGGACAACATGTTGTTTTCAGAGATTTGGAGTAATTAAATTCGGTGTTAAACAATCAGTGTAAAAACTAGCATGTCCTTATTTTGGTTTGTGTTAAACAATTGGTCTGCTAAAGCTGCTAATTTAACATATGTTCAAATTCCTCAATTTTTTGTTTGGAAGAGAAATTCAAGGATTTGGGAACCTAGACAAAGAGGTTTTACAGTTGGACGTTTTTGTTATGTGCCTCCCGGTAGTGGAAAAGTGTATTATTTAAGAATTTTGTTAAATGTTGTTACCAGACCAAAGTATTTTGAGGACATAAAAATATTTCGAGGCATTTTGCATTTCGTGATGCATGTTTTGCCCAGAGGTTTGTTAGAAAGATGATCAAGAGTATGTTTATGGTTTTGAAGAAGCAAGTGAATGGGTTTCAGCATCTTCAATGAGGTCTTTGTTTGTCACTTTGATCACATTTGGATCTTTAAACAATCTTTGTGACACATGTAATATTGATTGGAAGTTTATGTCAGATGATATCTTATACAAGAGAAGAAAAATATTCCGTTTTCCAGGTATTTTATTTTTTGTGTTGTATATTTTTTTTATTTTTTTACTTTTTCGATTATATTATAATATAAATGAATTTACTATGTTTTTTGTTTGCATAAATATATATCGAGATCTAAGTTGCAATTTAAAAATATTTAGTATTATTTCATTACTTTTATAGTATAATAAAATACATTACGTTATATTTTATAAAGAAATGTGTGTATGTATATGTATTTCATGTGAATTTTTTTTTATATCTAGCATTCTGTTAAATTTAAGTATAATTTAGTAATTGTATTGTATAATTATTAATTTTAAAATTTTATTTAAAATTATATTTTGTTATATACTATTATTATATTTAAGTTAAATAATATTCAATAAATGACAATTTAAATAATTAGATTTTCTAATTTTTTTTAATTTTGACTTTATTTTTTATGTTTGAAGAATTAAGGATGACAGAAGATGAGATTAAAAATTATTGTCTTTTGGTGATTGAAAATATGTTGCGTCCACTAGGAAGGAGTTTACAAAATTTTGAAGGGATGCCTTTGGTTGTTCATGATAACAATTTGACAACACGTAATAGGGTGATTTTAAGTGAATTATCTTATAATAAGGTGGAATTGAGAGTGGAGCATGAAGTTTTACTGAGTAGATTGAATGATGAACAACGAGTTGTTTATGATACAATCATTAAGTCAGTGTTTTTAGATATTGAAAGAGTTTTTTTTTGTATATGGTTATGGAGGTACTGAAAAAACTTTTTTGTGGAAAACATTATCTGCAAGACCCTGGTCCGATGGTAAGATAGTTCTAAATGTTGCTTCGAGTGGCATAGCTTCCCTTTTACTTCCTGGTGGACGAACTGCTCATTCAAAATTTTGTATTCCAATAAGTTGTTTGGAAGATTATACATGCAATATTAAACAGGACAACCATTTAGCAGAACTTTTAATAAAACACAATCTTATAGTCTGGGATGAAGTACCAATGGTTCATAAACACTGTATTGAAGATTTGAATTCTACATTGAGAGATATTATGTAGTTATGTGAGTCATCACGTGCTGGGATACCTTTTGGAGGAAAGACAATTGTCTTTGGTGGTGATTTTCGATAAATTTTACATGTAATTCTAAAAGGGAAGAAACATGATATAGTACATGCTATCATCAACTCTTTCGATTTATGGAATTTATGTACTATTTTAAAATTGACAAGGAATATGAGGTTGCAGAATTTGGAATCTGTTGAAGGAAAAGATGAAATGAAATCATTTTCAAAATGGATTCAATCGATTGATGATGGAACTATAGGGTCAAAAATGAATTATGGATCAGATATTGTTATTCCAGATGACATTTAATTGAAATGTGGTGATGATTCAGTTTCGTGTATTATTGATTATGTGTATCCTGATTTTGAGTCTAGGATGTTCGATCACCAATTTTCACAAGACAAAGCTATTCTAGCACCAACTCTGGATTCCATTAGATCTATAAATGATTATATTAGTGGATTAAATGACAGAGAACTCAAAAGGTATTTAAGTTGTGATAGTATTTGTAGATCTAATTCGAAATTTGATTCTCTCGCTAATGTTCATACACCCAAGTTTTTGAATACTTTGAAGTTTTCTGGAGTTCCTGATCATGACTTAAATCTTCAAGTTGGCACACCTATTATGCTATTGAGAAATATTGATCATTCAAGAGGGCTTTGTAATGGAACGAGGTTTATTTTACTGCTTTTGTCTAATTTAAATTAAATATTTGTTAACATTTATCGTTATAGTATTTTATAAAATTATATTGATATATATCTATTTTTATACAGGTTGGTAATCACTCGATTGTGCAATAAAGTAATTGAAGCTAAAGTTCCCACTGGTATTAGTGCTGGTGAATTAGCTATGATTCCTAGATTGTCATTGACTCATTCAGATCCTAGATTACCATTTAAGTTCACGAGAAGATAATTTTTGTTGATTGTTTCTTATGCAATGACTATAAACAAAAATCAAGGACAATCTTTTTCTCATGTTGGAGTATTCCTTAAAAAATCTGTATTCAGTCATGGTCAGGTGTATGTTGCAATTTCTAGAATTACAAAACGTCATGGTTTAAAAATAATGTTGTGTTATGATAATGACCCAAACGGAAATACAACGAAAAATGTTGTATATCAGGAAGTGTTAAAAAATGTTTAGGGTTTCTTAGATGTAATTTTGTTTTGAATTTTCTTATTGTATATATTGAGTTTCTAATGAAATAATTTTATTTTTTATTTTTTTTATTTTTACTTATATAAATTATTTAAAATTTATATAACTATACATCAGTATAATTATTTATAAATATAATTATTCTCATAAAAATTTTATGAATTTGTTATAAATTAAACTCTATTGATGTATGGTAACAAAGATGAACACTAATTTTAAAATACTATGATGATTTAAATTTGATATCAATTAAAGCAAGTTGTAAATTAATTATTATCACTGTCTCTAATAAGATGAAAATAATATTGTTTATTAGGTCATAGTTTGAAACTGTCTATATTTTTGTTTCACAATAATGGAGTAAAATTATGGGGTGAGAAATTAATTAAATAATTTGGAGTATTATAATTTCTCGGTCGTGAAATCTACTCAAATAACCGAGTGCATTTTTTATTTGTTGTAACATGATTTTTTACATCTTCATTGGTTTAGTGCAATTAAATTTTTTTAGTATGTCTTATGTGAAATTCTTCATGTTCTAATTCTGATTGTATTAATTATGAAATAAAGGAATTTTTTTTCATCCTATAACTTTATTACTTTTATTATCTTTGTTTTGCTAACTTTTATTTATTGATATTAATCCTGTAGGATACATTTTTTTTGTCCAACTGAATTTTAAGTTTTAATTTTAGTTCTATAACTTCACGATTTTTTTGTTTTCGTCATGTTTTATTAGTTTTTTAGTTTTAGTCCTATAAGTGTTGGTAGATTGCAGGACAAAGATAAAAAAAAAAGTAAGTTACAGGATTTATAACCAAAATTTAGATTTAAATAGAATAAAATTCAAAAAGAGGTCAAGCTATAGGACTATAATCGAGATTTATAATAGTGAAGGATCCATATATAAAAATATGTTTAGTTATATGAAAAAAAAATTTAATTAAAATAAAAATATATTCTAAATTTATTCTTTATTTTTTAAGTAATAAAATATATATACGATTGGCTTCCGTGCAACGCACGGGTAGGTACATAACTAGTATTATTAAGAATCGAATGTTTCATACTCACTCAACAAGATTACAAGAGGCTCTTAATATTAAAAGTTGTGAGCTGGTTATGTTGAGAAATTTACATTGATTATTTAGTTTATAATATAAATGCATCAGTTATCTATAATAAGAGAAACGAAAATATTAGAGAGCGTTTGGTATGAAAAATATTCAATGGTAAAAAGAATGATGATATGTATATAATAATTAGAGTAGATAATGAGAACAAATGAGATACACAATTTTTTTTCTAAATAAAGTAATTATCATCCCCATTTTATTACCCTATTTTCATTTTATAATCATCCTCCTCAATCAATCCCACACATCATAACCAACAATTTATTTTCAATTTTTTTAAAATTAGAGCACAACACTAATGATATAGCCACAATAAATGCAAACACTCATTCAACGTGTGTGAGAGTAAAAAAGGAAAGTGAAATACTCTCTCCGTCCCGTAGGAATTTACACCTTACGGGACAGCACATTATTTAAGAAAAATATGTTTTATATATAAAGTAGTGGCATATGGGTAAATATGTGTATAAATTTATAAGTGTACACATAAATTAATGTTTTATTTTTTAGTAGTGTACAAATTTATGTGAGACGTTTGAATAAAGAAAATGTGCAAATTCTCGTGGAACAGAGGGACTATATGATTATTACTTAGAATTTGAAACAAGTTCTTTACTTGAAGGAAGAAGGCAATGATTGAGGGACGGATCGGTCCCAGAAGATGCATGGGAAGCTAGTCGGCTAGTGAAGCAAGCAGCCAGATACATGTTGGTGCATGGTCAACTAGATAAGCGTAGATTCTCTCTACCCTACTCAAATGCTTATCTGAAAAGCAAGGGTTCGAAGTGTTAGAAGAAATCCACCAAGGGATCTGTGGGAGTCATGCTGGTGGGCAAGCTTTGGCATACAAAATGATTAGGCAAGGGTACTACTGACCCACTCTTCGTAAAGACGCCATTGGCTTCGGCCGGAGGTGCCGGAAGTGCCAACTATTTACACCAAACATCCATACTCCCGCGAGCCAACTCAAATCGGTCTTCAGCCCATGGCCTTTTGCAAAATAGGGTATAGACTTGATCGACCATTCCCACCTGGCAGAGACAGTGTAAAGTTCGTCGTAGTAGCGATGGTCTACTACACTAAATGGGCTGAAGCCGAGGCACTCACGACAGTAATGCAGGAGAGGATGATCAACTTTATTTGGAAAAATCTGATATGTCGATTCGGGCTCCCGCAGTCGATAGTGACGGATAATGGCAGACAGTTCGACAGTCAGAAGTTGAGAGAGTTCTGCAGTTCGTGGAATATCAAGAAGCACTACTCAACTCCGTACCATCCAAGTTGAAAATCCGTCTCGAGGACAAAAAAAGAAGTTGGGCAGAAGAGCTTCCGGAGGTACTGTGGTCCTACAGAACATCGTATCGAGCCAGTACCGGTGAAACACCGTTTGCCTTAGCCTTCAGAACAGAAGTTCTTGTACCGGTGGAGGTCCAGAACCAAACTTGGAAGGTGGTAAGATACGATGAAAAGAAGAATAATGAAGCCTTAGCTGTGGAGAAAGACCTGCTTGAAGAAACTAGAGCTTCGTCAGAGTTGAAAAATGCCACCTACAAGTAAAGAGCGGAGAAGTACTACAACTCCCAGGTGAGGAACCGAAGTTTTAAGGTGGGGGGGAGTTGGTATTGAGAAAAAAGTTGGCAACTCCATCGGGTGTGTTCGGACCTAATTGGGAAGGACCATTCTGAGTCACCGCAAGTTGGGCAAACGGAACATACGACCTCGAAGACATGGAAGGAAAAGTTTCATCGTATACATGGAGCACAGCACATCTGAAGAAATTTTATCAGTAGAGGAAGGTGGAACACTACTTGTAATTAGATTAGCCGAAGGTTCGCATCAGGAATGTTGATGACGACCTATGTAAATATCATTGCTCAATAAAGTTAGAAGTTTTTTCAGAAATATCAACTGTTCAAGCTCCAAAACCCGCAAGGATTAAGGTCCCAGAAACGTTATATCTAAAAGCTCAATGCAAAGGCCAAAGTGCCCAGGGTTAGCGAAGGTGTCCTTCTTAAAGGATCACTAAGCGCCCACTGCCCAAAGTTAGAAAAATTCACAAAAAGACAATTTAAAACGTCTAAGGCAAGGTTTTTAAAACCCAAACGCCCAAGTGAATTAAAAAGAGTACAACTCACTTCCCTAAGTGGTCTAAGACGAGCGATTCGCGGCCCTAAGCGGTGTAAGATGA
The DNA here is from genome assembly GCA_026898435.1 of Prunella vulgaris. Taxonomy (NCBI): domain Eukaryota; kingdom Viridiplantae; phylum Streptophyta; class Magnoliopsida; order Lamiales; family Lamiaceae; genus Prunella; species Prunella vulgaris. Next base: position 31,025 of record JAPKLY010001535.1, on the reverse strand, counting down.
AAATATGTACTAATAAATAAAGTACGATTCGTAGTCCAAAGCGACGTAAAATGAACGATTTACTTCCCAAAGTGGAATAAGATGAAAAATTACGTACTAAAAATATGATTACGAGCTAATAAAAGATATAACGTACAAGAAATCAAATGAGAGCCAGATAGAATGCATTTCAAAAATACTTAGAAAATTTTCTAAGTATAGGTAGTGGTGCTGGTTACAAAGGTCAACCAGCTAGCCATCTTTGAAGTACAAAAGAGAGCTCCTTTTGGGTGAGCTATACAAGCCTGGTGAACTACAACTACTTAACAAAAACAAGAAAGCAGAAAAATAAAGAAAAGTCTAAGGAGCAATGGGGGCATCTGGAGTAGGAGTGGTAGAGGCATCAGTAGGGGCGACCTCTGGAGCATATAGAGTGGCGACCTCAGGGGAGAGAGTAGGCATCACTGTGATGTTTCCAGTGAGTCCACTTGTATCCAGGGCGCTTGTGTCAATCATGATGTCCCCACACACCTCTTGCATTTGCTCGGCTGTGGGGGGAGTTCATTGTTCCTCCTCGGCATTGACAACCGGGATCTCGATGGTTTGGTCGATCTTGAAGCGACCTCTGACAGAATCCAGATCAATCTCGTAGCCAGCGAGGTCACCGATGTCCAACTCAGTGCCTTCGGGGATTTTGGCCTTCTCCAGGCAATCCTTGAACTCGGACGCAATGGCTTCCCACTCGTCATCCTTGTTCATTCGAGCCCATTGGAAGGCACATATGACCTCGGCATAACAGAGGATGAAGCCATGGTCTTTAGAGGTCGTCTTGGCGAGCTCCAAGGCCTCTGGTGAAATTGAAGCATCGATTCGGCTTTGGAGCTCGGCGATCTCGGTTGCCTCCGCGGCGACCTCCTCCGGTAAGCTGGTGCACTCCACCTGATATCCCTTGTGTTACCCCCGGACTATCCCCACTTCATCTCTCATCTTGGAGAGCTCCTCTCTCTCAGTGGCGAGCTCGTGGCGAGCTGATTCAAGCTCAACCCATTGACGAGTGAAATCAGCTTGGAGCCTTTCCAACTTCTTCAGAGCATCTCGTTCTGCCGCCAGCGAGGCCTTCGCTTTTTCCTCCATCACCGCCAGATCATCAATGGTTTTTTTGCGTTCCTCCCCCAACCGAACGATAAGGGACTTAGATTCGTACCGAGCTTGGTCGGCGGCGGTGATATCATCAGTCACCATTTGAGTAGCAGCAAGAGCTGCGCAAGCATGGAATATCGCCAACCGGGCTCGATCCGCTGGCTTCTGCTTTTCGATGAGAGCCAGCTCGGAGGCAGGAAGGTACTTGGGAGCTTCAGAAAAGATGTGGCGAGCTCGTCCAGGAGAAAGCTCCCCCACAGCTGCCATCGCCTTCGACCTTTCGGCATTGTGAAGGACATTCGGTCGATGAGGGAAGACGGCAGGAGCATATCTGTAAACACAAGTAAACAAGGAAAATTTGTTAGAAAATATTCTAACATGAGAAACAAATCCCTAACTTTGATGTATTGAGATCGTTTGCTCACCCAAACCGATCGGGATCTAACCCGATAAGGGTGTCGTCGTTGATCGGGATACCATACGGAGATGGGGGCAAAGCACTCTGAGGAGTAGGAGGAGCTTGTGAGGAGTAGGGAATGATAGATCGTGTTGAGCCTCCGTGGCCAGATCCAGATCAGCCACGGTCACTCCTTTCCGTTTCCTCGTCACAAAGAGCGACCTGGGAACGTTTCTGACCATGAGCCTCTCTTCGCTGACCCGGGTCCCATCACCCTGGCGAATTCCTTTCTTTGTTTGCTGGGGCGGAAGCTGAGAGGGCCGGTGCTTTTTTCTGTGAGCTAGAACCTCCAACCATATCCCCAGTAGGAGCCGTCCCGGCGAGCTCTGCCTTCTTTGTCGCCTCCAGGAAGGTGCCTGAAGGAATCCCGATCGGTTCGGGCGAGGTCTTGCCATCGAGAGTTTGCGAGCTAAAATGTGATAAGCTTCTAGGACCTCGATTGGCGGGAAGGCAACTGCCACGCCTTCACCTACAAAGATGTGACACTCAAAGTTAGCAACTTGGCGAGCTCCTAAGGCAAGTCGGTGAGCTATGAAGAGTTATAAACCTGGGAGCTCTGGACCTTGAGCTGTGAGGTGATGCGGTGAAGTGAGAACACCGACAAGCCTTCGACAGTAGTGTTGACCCAAGTGCACGACGTCTCAATTCTTCTAATCTCGCAAGTAGCACACAGTCCGCACGAAGTCAAATTCAATTGACACGTCAGGCTTGCCGCGATTCGACTTGTGATGCTTCGAACCTGCAAAAGAAAGGAGATTAGATTAGTAAATCTAATCCAACTCACGCACACCGAAATATGCCACCTACTGCTAGCTTCTCCATATCCCTCGGGGAAGTATATACGCCCTCCTCGCCCGGTATAACTTGTGGAGGCTTGCCAGTCTCCACCGATGAAGACGAATCGCTCCTTCCAGTCATGAACTTTATTCGGAAAGCTATCCAGAAATTTCTCACCCGGGCGAGCTTTCAGATAATAATACCCTTTGCCATCCTTAGCTTGCCTGGTCACGCTGAAGAGTTCGTTGATCTCGGTAGTGGTTAATCGATTTTTATGTCCTTCCAGCCCGAAGATGGTCAGTGTGGCTAAGAAACTACTCCAGGCGTTAGGGGTCAACTGAGTGATGGCAAGGTTGGTGTCCATTAGAAATTGCCCAATGATGGGGTGCAGGGGTAGAGTAAGCCCGGCCTCCAAAGTGTGGACATTGATGGCAGTCAATCCAGGCGGGGGCATGTCAGCTCGCTCTTTCTTCTCAGGGGCATATTGATGGATATCGAGGGGAATTCGATATTTCTTGCGGAGTTTGGAGAGCGAAAACTCAGTGATGACACTCTCCGCTTTGTTCGCCCCATAGTCAGAGTGCCCGACGGCCTTCCTGGTAGTTCGCTCATGAAAAAGGAAGCTCGCCAGGTGTCTCTCCACGTACTCCATCTAGTCAAACTCGTGCACAATGTCGGAGGAAACTTTGTGCTCGGGAATTGAGGAAAAGGAAAATTGATTGAGCAAAGATACTCAAAAGTAATCTCCACTTCATCCTCATCATCTTTCTCTAGCTCGCCCGGTTGGTTGCCAGACTCGGCGACCTCCTCACGAGTCTCAGCGACCTCCTCGTTGACGGTAGCGGCTCCCTCATCATCTGCCCTGGCGAGGTCCCACCATAGTTCGCCAATGTCCTCCTCAGACCCAACACCAGAATTGGTGGCCCTTTCCTCAGAGTCAGTTCGGACCTCGCCGTGATGCTCGCCAGTGTCTGGGCAAGCTACTAAGCTCGCCCCAGAACCCGATTCAATTAAAATTAGGGTCATCTGGGGAATCAAAATGTTTTCAGTCATGGGCTATTTTCCCGGGTTACGGTTCGAGATTGTTCGACTTGAAGATTGAGTAGACATGATTAAGGTAATCAGGGCGAGGTCTTAATTATTATGTTCTAAGGTCACCGGAGTTTATGGTCCAGGTGGCCGGAAAACTTGAAGAGACGGCCAGAGAGTTCAAAGGTCCACCAGAAGTGTTGAAAATTACCTAGAAATTGAAGGAAAAGAAGGGAAACGGAATAATCTGCAAAAGAAAGGATGAAAAGAAGAAGAAATGGTGTTCTACCTTAGACGATCCACGAGAATCCGATGAATGCAAAAGTTCTTAATCACCGGAGAAATACTCTGAAAAAAATTCAAAAGCGTAAAGTGGGAAATGAGAATGGTTTCTCATATTTATAGGCAAGTGGGCGAAGTGTGGTTTCCAAAGAGTCTGAGGACCTAGATTCAAAATTTTGAAAGTAGTGACATGATGGGCGTGGGAAATGAGGCGTGAAAAGGTGTGCACGGTGCCTCGAATTTCGCACCACGTTAGCACACCCACCGCTATGCGCAGCTCGCCAAGACACTCAACATGACACCAAGATGGAGTTCGCCTACACTCGAGCTCTCGCCCACTGAGCCAAATCAGCTTGCCCACACATTAGAAATATCATGATGTGGACGAGCTGGGGGGCAAATGTTGATAGGCGAACTACTAATAGGTGATTACAAGATTAATTAACCAAGGCTGAGGAACTCGCTGACATGACCCAGAGGCACATCACCAACCTTGACCAAGTCAACTCCAAGAGAGACGGAGGAGCTCGCCAAGAAGCTCGCCTATACGCCTAACATTGAGTCAACGGTTGACCTAAACCAGGAGAGAGAGAGAGCTCGCGTGGGAGCTCGCCCACTTACAGGGGAGCTCGCCTAGGAGCTCGCCCATACCCATCAAGAGACGAGGTTGAGGTTCACCACCATCACTACATCCCAGAATAGCACAAGGCAATAGAGCTCGCCCAAGTCCTCAGTAAAGACGATAGCTATATAGGGAATTAGTAGTGATGTAGTAGGACGTAGCGATGTAAAAGAAGCATAGTAGTGAGTAAGGACAGGTGTTAAGGACAATTGTCAGCACCTAAAGCCAAGTAGGCTCACAAGGTGCCACCTCACAACGTGCAAACCTATAAATAGGTCTCTTGTACACATTTTCTCTCTCTAAGTTCAGAATTCAACACTTACTTTCTCTCTCTACTCTCACTACTTTCTCTCTCTAAATACAATCAAGAACTCACTTGAATCTTGTTATTATTTGGTAGGATTCCTAGCTAATTACAGCCACAAATAATCTCATTAACAAATTCTACCAACAACATGCAAAATTATTATTAATTTTTATTTTTGTTATATTCATCTCAATCGTTAATTGAATCTTCAATTATATGTAAATATATGTTTAAAAAATTTAAGAAATGGACAATTTAACATTATATAAAATATAAGATCTTAGCATAAGCCAAAAACTTTGGTAACATGCAAAAATTTCATCTCATAAAACTTTAAACTTATATATAGAGGAGTAAGTCTCATGTGCATCAAGCGCATTGTACACTTACTCAATAATAAAGGTTGTTTACACTGAAAATGTGAGCTAATTACACTAAAAAGTAAGAGTTTATTATACTGAAAAATTTATACTGAATATCGATAATAGTGTAAACTTTTTGGTGTAATCAACTCACTCTTTTTAATATAATCGTCTGTATTTTTCAGTATAAACAATCTCAAATGTTAAGTGAGTACACCATGTACGTACCAGTTGCATATGAGACGTTCGAATAGAGAAGTGTGAAATTGGTCCATTTAGATTATTATTTTTACACTTCTTTCACTCATGAACTGAATTTTTTAGCATATTCATTTAAGGAGAGATAAAATTATTTCAATAAAACGAATCTAAAATTTGAGCGTGAGCATACAATTCTAATACTCTTAATTTTTCTTTTTCAAATCTAAAGATGCCAAATTTGTAGAGGTTAATTCCCTAATACATTGTTGATACTTGATCTATTTATTAAACAAAAAAAAAAAACCACCTTATTAAGGTGAGATTTGTTTGACATACTGTTGATGCACTATATAATTTGGCAAAAACTTATACTCCTATATAACTTGAGCATCAGCAAAAAATTCTGATACCATTAATTTTTCTTTATCAACAAAATTTGTAGAGGGTAATTACCTATTGATACAGTATTGATACTTGATCTATTTAAAAAACTACAAAAAATAATACCATCTTATATAGGTGAGATTTGTTTGATATGCCATTTTGATGAAATATATA
>JAPKLY010001535.1:0-25211 GCA_026898435.1 Prunella vulgaris | reverse complement strand
TGAGTTTGAATCTTGAATTTTGATCCCAAAATTTGAGTACTGGTCTTGAACTATTAAGTTTGGATCCTGAGATGAGATCCTGAACCTGCATGAATCTGATACTGAGCCTGATTTGCAAAAATGTTAAAAAATGGGCATGAGTGGCGCGCATTTCCAAGGTAATACCTTGAATTCTGTGCATGCACAAGCCAACTGTTACTCATAGTTGCTCACTCCCTCAGCTGTTCATCACCATAAATATAATGAACTACATTAAAGTTGTTCGACAAGTATGCTTACAACACACTTCCAACACTAGCAGTCTGATCCCAATTACTGCGACTCACAATTAGACATCATGCTGAGGGGACAATTATTGATAGGCGAACATAATGGTGAATTATGTGAGCATGATGATATTTAGGCGTGCAACCTGGTGTATTACACAAACAAGATTTAATTATAACCTGAAACTAATCAACAAAAAAGTACAAGCTCCTAGACAAGTTTAGGTAAGGAGCGAACAGCTTAGGTGTCTTAATACCATAAGTTGTTCGCTACATCAAAAGATGAGTTAGCAACCACATAATACTACTCGTCATCCAAGAGAAAGCCTGATCTACCCCAATGAAGGTCAAAGGCAAGGATGACCATCAATCACCACGAGGCCTAGAGAGCGACCAACACACATTGTAGGACTGGATTAGTAGAAAACAGCTTGTAATCTTAGTGTTATTAATGTAGTGAGACATTTTTCACCTTATTAAGCAAAGTGAGTAATATTATGCCACTTAATCCACATACAAGACTATAAATAAGTCAAGTCTTGTATTTAGAACGGGGTTACAAAAACATTGTACACTCTTAATACAAAGATCAATACTTATAAATTACTCTCTATTCCGACATATTATATCCAAATTATAATTAGCTTTTTTTTTTTATGATATTATTAGTAATAGTCACATAATTAAAATCCATTAGAATAGATCATCAATAATAGTTAACAAAAAAAACTAATTAAATAGTATTCATGAAGATAAGCAATTATATGTTTTTCCACATAAATTAAGAAATAAAATTTATTATAGAATGAGTAAAACGATGCCTACCGGAGGCAGCGTTCGCGAGAAAGAATGAGAACTCAGGCCGGTCAGGAATGGACCAGTTTATCCTGAAATTTGTATAACTTTGGTAATTTTATGTTCTTCAAACTTAATTGATGATGTTCTAAGATTATTTATTGGATGCCACATTAATAATGTGATTTCTATTTTGTTCATGTTCTCTTCTTAACCTACTGTAGACACTGGCACCAAATATTTGTCGAAAATCCATTTTTTATTAACTATAATTTAACGGCAGCAAATTCTTATTGCTGATCATATATATCTATAACTATATCTAGCATCTTCATGCATAAATCATAGAAAAAAACTTCAAGAATCAAAATGTTTATTTCTGTATTAGAGATTGTACAAGTTTATTAGGTCTTGAGAGATCCCAAGAAGCAAGAGATCTATGAACAATATGTTGAGGATGCTCTCAAGGAAGGAATGGGGTGTGGAGGTGGCAGAGGTCACAACCCCTTTGACATCTTTGAATCCTTTTTTGGTGGCAACCCATTTGGAGGTAAGCACTTGATAAGCTACTCTTTATATTAGCTTATTTTCATGTGATAGAAAAACACGATTAAATTATTTATTGGCTTCAGGTGGTGGAAGCAACAGAGGTAGGAGGCAAAGAATGGAAGAAAAAGTTATTCACCCTCTCAAAGTTTTTCTTGAAGACATGTACAATGGGACCTCAAAGAATCTATCTCTTTCATCATAATGTGCTCTGCCCTAATTGCAAGGGGTGAGAACTTTACTGTGATGCACATTAATAATCCATCAACTTGCTTATTGATGCAGAGTCTTATATCTACAGGAAGGGGTCAAAATCTGGAGCTTCAGTGATATGTTTTGGCTGTCAAGGATCTTGGATGAAAGTCTCTATCAGACATCTCCCCCTTCAATGATCCAGCAGATGCAACACCCTTTCAGTGAGTGCAAGGTTACCTATGAAACTATTAGTGATAACTGATAAGGATTGTTGTACTCAGTGCAATAGTGAGAAGGTTTCTAAGGAAAAGAAGGTGTTGGAAGTAAATGTGGAGAAGGGTAGGCAACATGGAAAGCAAATCTGCAACGATGGAAGGATGCAAACTAAAGAAGGAAAGAAGACTTTGTAAGAAACCACGACAGTCTCTATCTTGACAGAATATTAAGAAGGGAGGTCTTCAAATCCTCCACAGGTAAATTCTCAAATTTTTGTGATGACATTTTAATATTCTTTATATTTGTGAATTGAGATATATTTTAGATTAATAGTTTTTATAGTTATGAGACACTACTGGTGAATGAAGTGAGGATATAAATAGATATCTTCCAATGGTTAGACTGACACTTAGAAAATTTGAGTAAATATAATAAATTCTTTAATCGAAATGTATACAATGACATGAAAAATTAACTACTTAAAATGACATAAAAAATATGAAAGTGTTCGGTTTCTTGGCCTGGAGATTGAACTTTAATATATTCAGTTCCTGAGTGTACTCATTGATCTTATGTAGGAATATTTTCCTGAACTTCAGTGTGTAGGTAAATTAGTTGGCTACTATTAGCTCATCAAAGGATCCATCTAAAAATGAGTAAGTATGTCCTTGCAAAGCTGCAAAGTCATCACAATCAAATATGTTATGAGATCAAGTATCTTTCTTGGTGAGAAGATTATGGATCTATCAAATATATTATACAAGTTTCTTATATCCCTTTATCATATTCAACAACTTTTATACATGATATTAAAGCTTTTCTATGGGAAAATAGGTTACCTAAAAGAACTTCTCTCTTGCTATTGATGTATAGGTTATTTCGGTGGATGTTAAGAGGCTTACTGGTGGATTGTGTATGTACGTTACCGCCATGTTCCTTGCAATATAGCCTATTCACAAACATGACTACCTTCAGTTTCAGACCTGTTCCCCAAGCCTCATGTCAGTCTGTTATAGGTGTCTCATCTTGATGCTTATTTATGTATGAATATGACCAATTATTAGTATTCAAAATCCATATTTATGTGCATGTTTGTTTAATTTGTAGTCAAATTACCAAAATATGATTCTCTTATTGCTTCATTTTGATGTCAAACACAGAAAAGTTAATTGATATTGCTTTCATGCCATAACTTAAAGAAGATCCATTATGCCGACATTTCACATAGGTGCTGAAAATGATGATGTGTATTCATGACTCCTTAGCTTCCAATTAATTTGACAAAATGAAAGAACTACATGCCATTATTAAAAGAGGCTAAGTACTGTTGAAATTTGCTGATATAATTTGCGTTTGCACAATTTGAAAGTCTAACAGTGATGACATTAAAAATAAATTCGTTATCTTTTTTATTCTTTTGTGGGTGCAGTTGTAGTCAAACTGTTCTCGGTAGAAGTTACGGAGTTTGTTAATGTTGGATATAAATTATTTTCTCAATGGTCTAAATGATTGTTAATGAAGAAACTCACAATTTCAACAGCCGTAGCCCGTAGTAGAATTGGGATGATGTGCAAAGAGTTTTAACAGGGTAGATGTTATGCCATAAACACGGGTAACAGGGGAGGTGCTACTTAGCAATCACACAAGGACTATTACATCAAAGAATAAAGGACAAGCCAAAAGATGTAAGAAACTACAATTATCTTTGATTTTTCGACATAGTTAAGGGGCGGTATCAAATTCTTTTAGAACAAGTTGATATTTTTTTTTCATGTATTGGATAAGCCTTCATTATTAAATTTACAATTTTATTTTTTAAAGCCTAAAGCAATTATCAAAAACACTCCCCTATGTGGAAGAGCTTAACAATTAAATGCGTTCAATATTTTTTTGAAAAAAACAAAAGTATTTACATGAGATCCGATGAATGTGGTATTAAGAAAAGGCAAAACTTATATTCAAATTTCTACCGTAGAAATATTCATTTTATAAAAATTTGCGGGTCTAAATCGGGTCGGGTCGGAATTGAGTTTTTTTTTTTCAAAATTCGCGCAATTTGTAATTTCAGTTTTTTCGTTCCCAGGTATGTTACAATTTGGGCAAATGCATGTTACTTTAAGGCAAAATGTGTGTTACTATCAGACTAAATATTGTTTTCTACACATATTCATTTATTTTTGTAGAAGTATATATTTTTCTTGCAATGTAATACTTGTATATGTTACATTGTATGTTCAACACATATTTGTTCTTAATAAAAATACAATTTTTCCTATAGTAACACATATATGCTCATATAACAACACAAATTGAGGAGCAAATATGTGTTACAATTAGAGTAAATAAATATGTATTGCTGCAAATGTATGTTACAATTAGAGTAAATTTGTGTGTAGTGTAAATGTGTGTTACAATTAGAGTAAATGTGTGTTACTGCACATGTATGTTACAATTAGAGTAAATTTGTGTTACTACAAATGTGTGTTATTTTTAGAGTAAATATGTGTTACTACAAATGTATCTTACAATTAGAGTAAATGTGTTTTACAATCAGAGTAAATGTGTGTTACTCCAAGATCAAATGTGTGTTACTGTATATACAAATATTTATTTACCTTAGAATAATATATATTATATTTTATATAACATATATAAGGTATTAAATGATGTATTAGTACATGAATAACATTTTATTAACATAAATCAACAAATGGAATAAAAAATAAATTGAGTAACACATATTTATTCTTGTAAAAATACATATTTTCTTTATAGTTACTTGAAAAGTACAAAAACTTAATTTTTTAAGAATTAGTAACATGCCTAATTGTAACATGCATTTACCCAAATTGTAATATACTTAGAAGCGAAAAATCCTGAAATTACAAGTTGCGCGAATTAAAAAAAAATGTCCAAATCCGACCTGACTCGATTTAGACCTGCGAATTTTTAAAAAATGAATATTTCTACAGTAGAAATTTTTACACAAGTGTGGCTCTTAAGAAAAATTGAATTCGGCTCTATCCAAATAAATATTTACAATAGTTGGTTTACTAAATAAGAAACACCACAGAGAGAGTCCTATGCATGTAACCACATGCAAAAAGACTTTTTGCAAGAACACTTTGTTGAATCTTATGGTAAAAGCAAGTTAAACCAATAGATGTCCGAAGTGTCAGATTTTGGAAAACTTCTTGTCCAATTGATTCTAATAACTAACAAAAGAGCAGAGAAGAAAATAAAGCATATGTAATAGCAACGGTACATACTTGGGGCAGCAACGAGACACAATGATGTGGACTGCACGATGCTTTTGTCTGCTCAGGGTCATTTTGTGGATCAGTACTTTCGTGACCAACATTCTCAGAGTGCAAACGAAGTTGTCTCTCCTTATCCCAAGCAACTAGTACATCGCAGCCTGCCAGCCACCGAGCTAATTTTTGTCTCTCCTGATCCCTAGCAACAAACTGCTCTGCCTTAAGCTTTTCACGCTCCACAGCTTCCAGGAGATTGTGTTCTTCCGTTTTCTTTTTTAATGTACCAGCCAAGAGCTCCAGTTGGTTGTTTTTTCTTTGTGTGCCTTTACCATATATAGAATGAATTAAGGACTGGTCCAATTTGTAGCCACTTTCGAGATCAGACCTCTTCTTCTCCCAAATTCTGTCAAATTCCTTAAATTGTTTCTGGAAAAGGTTGCGCCTACGTTTGCCACACTTTTCCTCTAAACATTTTAGCAAACTATATATTTCACTCCTTATACCTTTATCCTCCATAACAAGAGGTTCCACATGAGCTTCAGGATTTTTAGATTCCATCCCAGACAATGAGAAGCAAGATATATAACCTCTGAGACTACTTTTATTGGTAACCTTTGCATAAGGTTACACGAAAATCAAGAAAAAAGTAATAATAAAAAATTTTATTTCCAACCATTTTGCCATGACTTGGGTGAGTCGACAAACCCATGGCAAGTTTTGATAAATGTGACACATGCCGCCTTTTTATTGGTTGTTATAAAGTTTCGTTTGATATAATTAAATTTGTATATATGAATGAATAATATATATTTAAAAAAATAAAAAAATATATCAAAATTTGTAACATAAAATTCTCTATAAATAGAGTCTAATGTTGACATATTTTGAAACACAAACCAAATCCCTCTCTTTTTTCTTTTAATATTTTCATCTTAGTTTCTATCATTTTCTATTATGGATCCAAATAATTCAAATTATTTTTCAAGTTCGCAAATTTTTCCATTTTCAACTAATTTATTGTATCAGAACTTTCGTGTGTGCATATTGTATCAATAACAGTTTCATAAGTTGGAACTATATTGTTAATTCATTTGTTCCATAGTTTTAAATTGATCCATATAAAAATGAAATGCTAGAATTTTTTCGCTAATCATAACTAGCAAAAGAATATTTTTGAGTATTGTCTTCGATTGAAAAGTCATGTCAAAGTTTTAATTGTTAATTAACATATATGTCAAATTTTTCATTTTTGAATAAGTTAATGTAAAATTTTGTAAGAATAGTATATATTAAAAGGAGAAGTTCCTTTCTCCATACGCTGCCACGTGTCCTTTTTCCTCCCTCCATATGCTGCCACCTGTTATTTCCAAACATACCCCCATTTTTTACCTTTTCTGCCCTGAACCCCTGAACCTCTCGGCTCCCTCTTCCAGACGAATGACACGTGTGAATTCGAGTCGCTCCAAATTTTCCACAGTTAACGTCGCTCCATATTTTCCACGCAGCCCCGCTCTAAATAGATCGGTTTCGTAGCAGTTTCTTTTTTCTGAAATAAGGAAGGCGAAGAAGCATGTATAAATGTCTCCTATAAATTTTCGTTTCACGATTTATGAAATCCTATTTTCTCTCCGAGCCCTATCCTCAGTTTCGCTGATTTGCGGCCCGAACTCGAACGGTTACGGTTTTAACTGGATCCTCCGCCGGGGTTTCCTGATTTAGCAAAACTGCTCATAAAGTCAGTCGCGACCATGCCGTCTCTGTTCTGCTACTTGATCGAAAAAATCGTTGTATCTCCGCCATAAATCCTGTACGAGTCGCCATTTCTGGAAGTCCAGTTGTAGTACTTTAAATCAAATCGTCGCCGCGATCAATAACACAGGATGCTCCGCCTCGCGCTGCCAGAAATCTGGAACTAAAAAAAATATCAAACGGTTAAAGTATTAACCGGATCCTTCATCGGGGTTTCCTGATTTAGCAAGTAGCTCTATTGCCTCCAGACTGTTACTTGATATCAAGTATATTATATTGTATGCGCGCTTCTTCAATTTCTTTAATGAATTTTCCTATTGTGCTAATTACTTTCTTTTTTTATCTATATAATTTAGTTCTTAGCTTTCTGTCTTTCTTAGTGCAATTCTCATATTAGTATTCCCTGTACATCCTGCCCTAGAAAGGTAATATCTCTAGCCCTAATTCTATTACTGCATTTATCTTGTGATTATGTTTCTCAGATGCTCCAGTTTATGGACATGTCTCGCTGCTGTTGTTGTAAGCAGTGATTATTTCTTCTCTCTGTTCTATATTTCTCATCCATCATATCTTTATCTTATATCAGTAGCATGATTTCGTATATGTGATTTTGATAGTATAAGGCAATTATTGGTGCTAAAGTAAGAGAATCACACTGAATGTTATACACAGTATCCATGAAAATAGAAACACAAGCATGCCCATTGTGTTTAGATTTGACAGCATAAGAATAAACTTAAAAATATTTTACTTTATCTTTTCTTAATTTAGGTTGTGGTGAACAATTTGGAAGTTTTTATAGAAATGACAACATCGACAGCTTTGCAAGAGAGCAAGCTTGTGTACATTAGTGTTAATTAGTTGCAATATCCTGTTGACTTTGCATCTCGCATTTAGTCACAATCTGATTCTATTTTTGCATTATGTGTCCAAATCTTGTGTCTGGAAACCATGGACACATATGAGAGTTTACTCCTAAGAATAACCACATAATCATTTGATCTTTATAGTTAAAGAGTGAGTTTCAGGATAGTTACAGTTTGTTTAGACTTGATCGCTGAGAATCCTGATTAGATCAAGTAATATTTTGAGGTTTTCATTTAGATTTTCTTAAGAATGATTCACCAAGATTTGATTACATTAGATATTGGACAGCTGTAGCATTGGATGGTAATGACGATCCTTAAACCTCTGTCTACTTGCCGATATGCAGCTGTTAACAGCAAAGTACACAATAGTTGCATCGACCACCCTCACCCCTTATTGTCCATCCTCAAAGGCTCTTTCAGTATAGTTGATGGTCCACATTGGCAATCCAGGTTTTCATATATACACTCGCAAAAGCTTTTATTAGTTGAGCATAATTTTTAGTGATTTGGTTGCTCGAACTACTTTGAAATAGAGTTTAAAACCAGCAGGGATGCTTTTAGTTTCGTAAAAATTAGCACTCATTTGTTTGAGCAGAGTTCATTGATGTTAATTTGAAGTATTATTGTTACTTCTACTGTACATTCTTGAAACTCGATCTTTTGAGATCTTAGAACTTCCAATCACGATTTGGCTGTTTCATTATTTTATGACACACATGTTTGAAGTTACATTTTTATGTCATTTCATAACTGATGTGAGCTCTCCAATCAATACGGCTAACAGAGTGTACTTTGTGTTGTTCCCTTTGTCATATTCTTTGTATTTAATGTATTTAATGCATGGCAACAGAATGTAGGGGAAATAAGGAAAGCTCTTGGGGGTAACAATGCAGGATTTACTATCATGAGAACTCAACAAATTGCATGATTCATTGAAGCAAATAATACAATGAACTGTCATCCAAGTGTCCTTAATTTTCAGACGAACTTAGAGCTGTGCTTTTAGCAATTTAAAGAAAATAATTTTGAAGTTTTTGCGTCTTTATTTCAATAATATATTTGTTCTAATAAAAATTTCCTACTAAAGTCAATGGAAAACCGCAGTTTATCAATATCTCAACTCTGATGTTGTGTGAAAGAAATCAATATGTTTCAGATAGGCAATAATAAACTATAATATACTTGCACTGTTGTCTACATAGTCCGTCTCGGATGAATATGCTTTATGTGGTTGAAGTAGCTGGTTTTGCTCGGGTTTTTAGTATAATTTCATTGCATACTCCTTTTACAATACAAATATACAATATTATTGGTGTATTTTATTGTATAAATTTACATTTCCATTTTTACTTTCCTTTTTGTTTTTTATTTAGAGTGATTGATAAGATTGCTACTTGAATTTTTTAGCCTACTGCCAGCTAAATTTACTTTACATCCATTTATGTTCTTTTAATTGCAGATTCATTTTGACAAGACCAGCACACACAAGATTGAAATATGCTCAATGACCTAATTGACTCCAAAAGGAATAATATAAAAGCAACTATCAAGCAGCACCACAAGCAAGGTTATATTTAAATTCATATTTTCAAATACTTCAATAATGATGCTTGTAGATAATTTGCTAGATAAGTTTCATAGCTTATGATATATTTAAAATCTTACATAGAAACCAAACATAGCATTAAACTGGCCAATGGGGCGAGGCATATTCTCTGAAAGTGCAGAAGGTTGCAACTCACAATCGATTCCTAAACTATGTTCATACCACTTAGACAAATTGACAGCAGCTTTGGCCAACAAATTGCATTCCTCCCATTGGGGAATCAATAAGTTGAACAAGAATACCAGTTTTTACTCCTTTGCCTAATCTTTTCTCAATTTCTGACAATTGAGAGTTTCTCTAACAGGTGAATCCCTAATATGTTGTTCTTCGTCTTCAAATCTTTTAATTACAGTTCTTTCTGCTAAGATATTTACGATCACGTTATGTTTATTCTCAATCAACTGCTGAATTATAATTTTCTCTCACATTTCTTATTCTGGGCAGATTACTTCTCTTTCTCATCTTAACAAAGGTATAGCTATTGTACATAAAAACATGGCATCCGAGCTAATTTCTTAATGATACTTTTTTTGTCCTTGATGCATGTGTTCTGCTTTAATATGTGATTTGCTTATATTTTAATTTGGTATTGCTTCTTAGATTAGTTCAATTTTAGTTGGTTCACCTCAGTGTGGTTTTTTACCGCAATTATATTTGTCGAATTAATAAAAAAAAAATGCATATCTGCCAATGGAAATATTGCCACTGATGTAAAGTAATATCATTCATCTGAGTTAATCAACATCATGACCAGCAAAAATGCTCTTCGAAATGCTTAGTGACTGTTTATTCTGATCCATTATTTGCAAGTACTCATCTTTTTCTCCATCCATTATGTAATTCTGCTCATCTTTTTGCTGCCTACTACACATGCATTTTTTTTCATGGCTTCTTTGAATTAATAGGTAATTTTGCCAACTTTTACTTCTACTCATACCTGATAAATGATAAACTCTCAACTGTACTAGCTTGATGGTTTTTGCCAAGTGACAGATACATGTTAAGATAATATTCTTCACAGTTGTGTGTTTCCGTAATATCCTTTACAATATATATATATATATATATATATACATACATACACACAATAGGTGTCAAAATTCGTTCCACCTTACCCAATAAATTACACATGTAATTGATGATTTTTATTTCATCTAATAAGCCTAATCATGGTTTATACTTGCGCTAGAATCTGTTAATGCATTTCAAAGGACTACTACTATAGCGGTAGACTTGGCCAAAATAGGAACAATTTTTTCACAAGTAAGAATTTTTTTTGGGAAGTTGACATTCTTCCACGAGATAGTTTGTTATTTTCACTGCCTCTCAACACCAACACTGATTTGAACCTGAGCTTTTTCTTAATTTATTTTCCAAACAAATTTGTAGGTTCTTTTGAGGTTATAGTTTTCAATTCAAATATGTGGGTTCTTTTGAGGTTCGTCAAAGTAGATTTTCAAGATTTATTCAATATCAAAATAGGGAAGAGAGCATTAAATCGATGGGGATGTGGCATGGAGGGGAGTGAAAATAGAGAAGGAAGATTTTTGATCGTGAAATTAATTCTTTTGATGATTCTCTGCATACTTTGAGCATGTGAAGGCTAAAAGAGCATGAAGAAGATTATTGAATGTGGAAGTTGTGTTCGGAAGAAAAATATACAACGAGGCCGGCTTATGAGCTCCTGAGAAAAAAATGTGTGGAGAACTTGAGAGACAAAAACAGCCCGAAGAAATTGTATCTAGCGTGGAGTAAGATCGTGTCATTACAGGTAGCTGCTACAGATTTCAACAGCATTGCCAGGTAGTATCCTTGATCACTTTAGTCATATCATGGGCTCCTATATATAAAAGAAGTATGGAGGTTGCAATTGTGATCTGGAAATGTGTGGTGTGGGTTCGTTGGAAAGCAAGGAACAAAAGTATTTTGGATGACTTTTGAAGAAGAGATCAAGTGAAAAATATTATTCATTGTAATTCTTTGGTTCAATTCTCCAAGTATAGTGTTAAATTGTTTTGTATTCTATTTTTTATGTAGAGATTTTTTATGCCTGTTTTTTTTTTTTGAATAAAATTACCTTTTTCTGGAAAAAAAATGCTACAAGATTTGGGTGACTATTACATGCAAATATAAAGCAGTTGTCGACACCAAGAGCGAGTGAGCTATCCCTAGATAGTCTTAATGCTATCGTTATTGATGTGATATGAGTTGTAGGAGAGTTGTCCATCAAAAGTTTGTTTATTTTATTGTTTTGAAATGTCAAAAGAGAGAAAATAGGTTGGTAGCACAATTAGAAGATACTGTCAAAGGTTAATCAAATAACTTATTAATATATAGTAGCAATCTATGTTGCACGGGTGCGGATACGCAGATGCGGGTGCGATACGATACGAGTTCGGGGTTAGGAGTTTTTTAAAAAATTAGGGTGCGATTCGTTAAGGATACGTCTATTTATTTATATTTTATTATATATAATATCTATAAAAAAATATTTTATATAAAATTTTATAAACCAATTATAAATCATTTATATTTTTTATCACCTAAAATTTGAGTATATTCAATAATATAATATAATTATGTAAAAAAAATATCAATTCAAGTTACATTAGTTCAATACATAAATCATAGTAGTAAATTCAGTCTAAAACAGGTGTCACACTATAAATTTAACTAATACGAAATAATAAAATTCAATTTAAATAATATATTTAATGCTTATAAATAGGATTCGTGCAGTGGATTCGAGAATCCGTTAGCTGGATTCGCCACGTGGAGAATCCGACACGAGAATCCAAGAATCTTACCCCTTTTAGGGTGCGGGTGCGAATCTGATACTGCATTATAACATTTTTAGAAGAATCCGTGTATCATAGGTAGCAATGCTCATATCCAAAAGATTAGTTACTGAAGCAACATTGACAACAATGGAAACTCAAACTTCTAAGGTATAGACATAAGAGGGAAAATATTGTTGTTGTAGAAACAAAATTTATCTGGAAAAAGTAAAGTTACTAACCAAGAGCACACAAATTATCAAACATAATCAAAGAGCGCGGAAGGTCCCCAGTGCACTATCTGAAAAGGTGCACATCAATTCTCTGGCCTTTTATATATCAATGCATACTATTTTTGTGTGTGTATTTTTTTATTGAGGCAATTTATACTAATCTATATTTTAATACTTATAGTAGAATTCTGTAGATTATTGATATAAGGGGGAAATAAAGAACAATATCAACAAAATAGAGCAAGCCGCGCAGAGCTAGATAACTTTGAGTTTGGAATTGAAGCTGATATTTAAGCAAATAATTCTATATAGTTACCAATGTACTAATGCTTTGGGCTAATTTTCCCCTTTAATAGTTATCTACGTACTCGAAAATTTTTTCTTCAATGATTAGTAATTGATCATATTACTTTAATTTGTTCCGTAAGGAAGAAAAGTTGATTCTTTCATCTTGGAGAGAAGAAACACAATTAAAAACTGAATTGTATTTTAAGACTAACCATGGTTATTATTATGTTTATGCTTATTGAACACATTGAATACACATGGACATGACATTAAAAATGACATATCACAACTGCTGGAGAGACTCACTTCTTTTATAATGTAAGATTTCAATTTTATTGAAAGGTCATATAATTATTCTTTAAATTCTATCAATTAATTAATTTGATTTACTTTGCGTAGTTGTATTGTTAGCTCTTGATTGTTGGTAGTTTAAAAAATTTTAATCCTAAAACAAAAAACTAGAGTTGATTTAAAAGTTAATAATTTTTATAGTAAAAAATAAAATCTGAAATATGGAACATATGAAGCCAAATCAATTGCTTAAATGAAGCATGTATGTTTACTGAATTAAGTTATGGAGATGAAACTATCGAATGATTATGCAATTTTGGGACTGCATTTGAAGTTTTACAATTTTTTTAATTGCGACATATATATGATGAAAAGGATCATCTATAAAAATAAAAATAAAACATTTTCTTAGAGCCTTTTTAGAATAAGGATGATTGAAACTAAAAGAAAAAAAGAAAAGAAAGCATTTTCTTGAGGCCTTTTTAGAATCAAGGACAGCTACATGATAAATAATAACAATAACATATTGTATCCCCAATGAGTACAAGCACTTAAGAAATGAGGCGAGTGAATACTTAATATTTTTAAATCAGAAGAAGCGAAATTAAATCTTTTTTTTTTCTGAAAATCTTTACAAAAACAACCAATATTCCTCTCTATTACTCCCGGTGTCAAAAATTTATTTTCACACTTATTTTATTTGAACGTCTCAAATTTATTTTCATACACTTAAAAAGAAAATTTTTTACACTCACAAAATAATTTTTTTTTATATTTTATTAAGTAACTTTATACTCAAATATATATATATATTTTGTTTGTGTGCCATCTTTGAGTATTCCCTCCGCACCACAGAAACTTGCAAGGAAAGAGAGAGAGACACACATATTAAGAAAAAAGTAAAATAAAGTATAAATAATAAGAATTTTAAGGGGTAAATTTAGTAAAATATTATGTATAAAGTAAATAAGTTAGTTGGATTGAGTGTAGTGTTTTTAAAAAAGAAAAAAATAAAGAAATTTTATGTAAATATATAAATATTGTAAGGATGAAGTTTATGAAATGATTTTTTTATTGGGTCAATAAGTTGTTGTGGGATGGTCCAAAAAGAAAGTTTACAAATTCTTGTAGAATAGTGGAAATATGAATACTATTTATATTTTGTATACCTGGTTATAACCCTTTGGGAATGCAATCTTAATAGATTTACATTTTATTGGTACACAAGTTATGTGCATCCAATCGTTCAAACTAATGCTAACTTGCTATAATGAAATACTGACAAAACCTACAAAATAATAGACAGAAAATTATAGTAATCGGAAGATTTATAGATTTATCTTTCAAGTACATATACATGTAAATATGGATAGATAAATATAAAAACATCATCAAGATATGATTACACTATATTCCTACATACATTTTGAAAGATCGATGGTCATGCCAACATTTGCATCAATAGAAGGAGAGAACTAGATATAAAAGAATTTATGCAGGGTGCAAACACAAAAAAATTAATGCAAAGGCATCTATGTATTTATGAAGATGCATTACAAGAAGTTATAAAAAATTGTATATTGTACAGAAAAATTATACTCCCTTCGTCCTAGAGGTGTTTTCACCTTTGAGATGACACAGTTTTTAAGAAAAGTAGAGTATTGTGTAAAGTTATATTATTAAAATAATGAGATTAGTGAGGATAAAGTTAAAGTAATAGTTTCCATTTATAAAGTGTGAAAACAATTATGGGACGGACGGAAAAGGAAAGTGTGAAAACAATTATGGGACGGAGGGAGTATCAGCAATTCAAAATGTCATCCATATAAGGAGTTTGAAAGAAATTTTTGCCACATTTAAAAGTTTACTTGTAGAAAAATGATCAATCAATTTATTTATTTATTTTTAAAAGTATATTTTACAAATTCATGGACAGATTCTTAACTTTAAGTATGTATCATAAAAAATTACCTCATCCAAAAATCTAAACTTGTAGAAAAGTATCTAACAATAAAAATAAAAACTAGTACTCTCCATAACTCACACCCTTTAATAAAAATAAATAATATTCAATAGTGAAATAACTCATATCTTTTAAAGTGGTTGATGTCTAAATTATTTTCGCTATATGTTTTGTCATAGTTGTTAACTACTAATTTATCAATATTAATAATTATTTTCACATATCAACATGCTATTTTCATTTGACAATATTTATTGTGCATCAATATTTCATTTACACATTTTTTTAAGAAAATATGTAACGAGCAGAGTATCGACGGTGATGTGTATAGTTATATTATTAAAGTAATAAAATTAGTTGGATTGAGTATAAAATAATGACCTTTTGTGTAAATATATATGTGAATATTGTGAGGATAAAATTAAAATAATTATTTTTATTAATAGTTGTACGCATCGAAAAGAAAAAAATATGCCTGCTTGATTTGAAAGATAAAATTATCTATCCGTTGAAAATATAATTTGAAAGATAAATTTATCTATCCGTTGAAAATATGTATGTTTTAAATGGATAGAAAACAGTATTATGTTTGGTTTGTGTGAAGGGACAAATGTAGGGATGATAATGCAAGTATATGACCTAGTCTGGTAGGTTTTATTAATTACCATGTGCACGCATTGCCATTCTGAATCATTAAAACGTGTATGGTATGGTTCTTCTTGTTAAAAGTGTGATGTTTTCATTATGAATAGAGTGATTACACTATTGTTCTATTTATACACTTACTTTCATGCTGATATCTTAACTACCAAGTTAGTTATT
Source organism: Prunella vulgaris (assembly GCA_026898435.1). Taxonomy (NCBI): domain Eukaryota; kingdom Viridiplantae; phylum Streptophyta; class Magnoliopsida; order Lamiales; family Lamiaceae; genus Prunella; species Prunella vulgaris. Next base: position 9,338 of record JAPKLY010001535.1, on the reverse strand, counting down.
TGATTCCCTAACTAACTAACAGCTGTGCTACAGTAGTTAACAACTTGCTAACAAACTTGATCACTTAGTTGCCTAATGCTATCAAATTCGAGGTGTGCAGCTTGCATGCTTTGCATGCATGTTACACTATTCTTCAATATGCACCAAAAATGGTTTATCCAAAACCATGAGATAGACCAAGTTGAGTTGCTAGCTTCTGAAATCGAGCAGGAGGTAGAGACTTAGTAAAAATATCAGCTATTTGATCATCAGTGGGAACATATCGAATGTCTAACACATGATCAAGAACCTTTTCACGAAGAAAATGCACATCCACTTCAATATGCTTTGTTCGACCATGAAAGGCAGGACTGAAAGCAAGTTTGATTGCACCATCGTTTTTGCACCAGAGAATAGAAGGTGATTCGAGCGGAAGCATGAGTTCTTTACACATTGTAAGGATCCATAAGATATCAGTGGCAGATGAAGCAAGAGCCATGTACTCTGCTTCAGTGGTACTTCGAGCAACAACCGATTGTTTTCTTGAGCTCCATGTAATGAGATTAGGTCCAAGTTTGATGCAGTAGCCAGAGGTGCTTCTCCTGTCATCAATACTAGCAGTATAGTCTGCATCAGCATATCCAGACAACCTGAAAGAAGAGAGAGAGACAAACAACAAGCCACAAGTAATAGAACCTTTTAGATATCTTAGTATTCTTTTGCACCATTTCCAGTCATTTTGAGTGGGCTCCTGAAGGAATTGAGATAGTTTATTTACTGAAAAGGTTATATCAGGTCTAGTAAGAGTCAGATATTGTAAAGCACCAACAATACTTCTATAGAGAGAAGCATTGTTAAATGGAAGACTATCATTGGAATGAAGTTTCTGATTTGGACATGATGGAGTAGGGCAGGGTTTAGAGTTGTGAAGATTGGTTTTTAGGAGCAGGTCTTTGGTGTATTTGGATTGAGTAAGAGTGATACTAGATGAGGTGACATGAGCTTCTAATCCCAGAAAGTAATTCACTTCACCAAGATGTTTGAGGGAGAACTTCTGATGTAGAGCACGAATGACCTCACTGATCATGGTATTGTCATCACCAGTGATGAGTATATCATCAACATAGACAAGAATAAGAAGTTGTTTACCATCCAGTTGTTTATGGAACAAGCAATGATCTGCCTTTGAGTGAATAAAACCAGATTGGATGAGGAAAGAATGAAGTGTATCATACCAAGCCTTGGGGGCCTGTTTGAGTCCATATAGGGCCTTCTTGAGTTTGCAGACATGGGATTGTTGAGAAGGATCAAGAAACCCTTCAGGCTGATCAATATAGACTGTTTCCTTCAAATCACCATTTAGAAATGCATTGTTAATGTCTACCTGCTATATAGACCAATGCTTGGTTACTGCCAAACTGAAGATAATCCTCAGTGTTTGTGGTTTGAGCACTAGACTGAATGTCTGAAAGAAATCCACTCCTGCATGTTGTTGAAACCCCCTTGCTACAAGTCTTGCTTTTAGTCTTTCAACTGATCCATCATTATGATACTTAATTCTAAACAGCCATTTGGTGGAGATAGTGTGCATATCAGATGTTCTTGGAACTAACTCCCAGGTGTTGTTCTTAAGTAATGCATTAAATTATGACTCCATTGCTTCCTTTCATAAAGGATGTGCTAAAGCCTCAGTAACAGTATCAGATTCACATAAATGTGATGATGTAATGGATAGAACTTTAGGTTTGAAGATGCCATCCTTTGATCTAGTGATCATGGAGTGAGTATTACCAGAATTGGCAGGTGGAGGAGAAACTGCAGATGATGTGTGAGAGCTGGAATGAGGATGTTTAGACTGAGAAGATGAGGAAGATTGGAGTTCACCAGTGGAATAATCTGAAGTATGAAGTGGTGAGTATGTGAAGGGAAACAAGAGATGAGGTGATTCATGTATAGATGAAGGAATTTCAGTATAAGTAGGTATGATATTTTGTGAAGTGGATATAGGAGAAGGAAACAAGGATGAGTAAGGAAAGTCTGTTTCATTAACTCAATAGTGGGAGAGGTATATAATCTTCCAGAGGGATATAGGCAGATATAGCCTTTGTGTGAGGAACAATAGCCCAGAAATACACACTTGGTGCTTCTGAATTGATGTTTAGAGTTGTTGTAGGGTCTAAGGAACGGAAAGCAAGCACAACCAAATATTTTCAGATGTGTGTAGTCAGGATGTTTATTGAAGAGTTTGAAAAATGGTGTGTGATTATTGAGAACAGGAGTTGGCAGGATGTTTATAAGATGTGCAGCTGTAGAGAATGAGTGCCACCAGAATTTCATAGGGAGAGAGCTGTGAGCAAGCATTGATAAGCCGAGTACAGTGAGATGTTGATGTTTCCTCTCTACAAGTCCATTTTGCTGATGTGAATATGGACAAGAAAATCTGAATTGAATGCCCAGAGGAGTAAGAGCCTTAGCCAATGCAATAAATTCCCTACCATTATCACATTGAATGAACTGAACCTTTGCATTTTGAGATCTTTCCACATTGTTTAGAAACTGAGTAAATGTGCTCTTAACATCAGATTTAGCAAACAAGGGAAATATCCATGTAAATCTTGAGAAATCATCAACAATGGCCATATAGTATCTGTATCCATCTATAGATAACACAGAACCAGGACCCCATACATTAACATGTAAGATTTCAAAAGGAGACTTAGAGAATGAGTAACAGAAGCAAAGGATTTCTGATGAAATTTTCCAAGTTTACATGCCTCACAGAACTGAATATCAGTAGCTTTGACATGAATATGTAAAGATCTCAATACATGAGAAAGAGTATTGGCACAAGGATGGCCAAGTCTATGGTGCCAAACCATAGTATTATTCAAATTCTTATTAACAGAAGCAACAACATTATTACATTTGGGAAACTCAGTAGAAGACTTCTTCAGGAGATGACCAAGATCCAGCTGATACAAGCCATCTTTAAGAACTCCTTTCAGAAGAGTCTTGTGTGTATTCAGGTCCTTGACAACACAAGAGTCAGAGAAAAATTCAATCATAGCTGAATTGTCCTTAAAAAACTGAGAGATACTAAGCAGGTTCTTAGTAATGTCTGGCACATGTAGAATATTATCTAGTTTCATCAAGTGTGTAGACTGTAATGTAGGGATATGCACAGAACCAACATTATGAATGTCAAGTTTAGAGCCATTTCCAACAACAAGTGAGGACTTACCCTGGTAAGGTGAGTGAAGGGATAGATTGGAGAGTTGAGATGTTACATGATGAGTAGTTCCACTGTATACACACCACTCAGTAGAAGGAAGGTTAGATGTATATCCAGAAGAAAAAGAGTTAAAAGGATTACCAGTAGTAGGAGCAGATCTGTGATGTGCAAAGTTTGCTTGATGTATCTTAGTAGGCTGTGGATTAGGTGGAGGTGCATTTCCATTTTCCAGACCAGCATATGATGGATCAAACCATTTATAACACTTGGCTGCTGTATGATTTGATTTTCCACAGATCTGACAAATCACTTTGTTTTTGGCATTGTAAAACCTGGTTTTTCCTTTAAATTTTCCAGAATTTGTATGGCTTGAGGTAGCCACATGTGCAGTAGGAATGGTTGGCAGTTGATGAAGTTGAACTAGTAACAGATGCAGTAGTTGAAGCATGTAGTAATCGCATCTCATGTGTTTGTAGTATAGATTGAACCACAGTTAATGAAGGAATATCACCACGAGTAGTGAGTGTGACAACAACAGCATCAAATTCAGGTGGTAAGTATGATAAGAACTAGATCTATATCAGAGATAGGGTGACCTGCGGATTGTAATCCATCTGCAATAGTCCTCATTTGCAAAAAATACTCATCAACAGTGAGAGCTCCTTTCTTCAGTGTTTGTAATTGAAATTTCAGAGACATGACCTTTGCTTTGGATTGAGAATAGAATAACTCCTCAAGTATTTTTCATACCTCAAATGAGTGAGAACAACGGTTAACATATCCAAGCATGTTCTCATTGATGGAACTTAACATCCAACTGAGAAGGAATTGATCCTTCCTAGACCATTCAGACACATAAGCTCCACTGCTGGAACCACCATCAATAGCAACCGCATCTACAGGTGCAGAATCACATAGCAGGACATCTTCAAACCTGTGAGCTCGGACTGTTGATAAGATCTGAGATCGCCAGAAACTGTAGTTGGATTTGTTCAATCTGATATGGAGTGTAATGAAGGTAGGAAGTTTAGTAGAAGATATAGGATTCATGATGGATTGAATTTATGAAGATGAGAAGAGGATCCGTATGAATATTTGCAGAAAAGTGATTGAATATGAATAGGAAGTCAGATGAGATTGTGCAGCAGAGTAGTTGAAGATATGCAGAAAGTGGTTGAAGATGTATAGGAAAGTGGTTGAAGATTTGCAGAAAAGTGGTTGAAGATGTATAGGAAAGTGGTTGAAGATTTGCAGAAAAGTGGTTGAAGATATGAAGATGTATAGGGGAATTGACTAACATATGTATGAAGATACAAAGGAACAGAGAATAGCCTTCAAGAGCACCACAAAAATCGTGGATATAGGCTTCAGAGATACCATGTTAAAAATGTGATGTTTTCATTATGAATAGAGTGGTTACACGTACTATTGTTCTATTTATACACTTACTTCCATGTTGATATCTTAACTACCAAGTTAGTTATTTGATTCCCTAACTAATTAACAGCTAACAACTTGCTTACAAACTTGATCACTTAGTTGCCTAATGCTATCAGATTCGAGGTGTGCAGCTTGCATGCATGTTACACTATTCTTCAATACTTCTAATTGGATATATATATATTATTCCTTCTTTTAGATATTATTCGTTGACATGCTTTTTCATCATCAAATCGACCCATTAATTCCTTTTTCACATTTCTTCACGTACCAATCTTCTGTCTCTAGCCATGCTTTTTCATCATCAAATCGACCCATTAATTCCTTTTTCACATTTCTTCACGTAGCAATCTTCTGTCTCTAGCTTGCTTCGATATATTTAATTTGTAAATGATTAACAATTAATAAACACGTGGACTAAGCTGCAATTTTGGCTGCAAATAATTTAAATTGAAGCCTAAAAATAGATTCTAAACCTAAAATAGAAAAACATTCATGTAAATAGCTTCCCTGAGAATAAGAATAAGTCTCTTGGGCACCAGTGTATCGTGTAATTCAAGTGCACTTTTAAAAAATTCTACTATTTATTGTTTAAAAGTCACACATGTTATTATTAAAAAATATATTTTTAAAAATATATTTTTTAATAATACTACGTGTGATTTTTTAGTAATATTTTATATAACCTTTTAAAAATGAATTTGGATTGCACGGTGCACCTATCACATATACGACTAAAAACTAAGGCATAAGATAACGAATCTTTCAAATAATTCTTTCGTTTACTTTTAGATGAAGTGGATTAATGATATCAGAACTAAAAGGTTCACCCACAAATTCAAAGATGTTGTTCAATTTATATGCTGAGAAAATTTCACCTATATTAAATTGTTTTCAAAGGGAAAAAAGATGAGAATTTAATTCATGAGAGTGAGGGCAAGTGTTAGAAAATTTACAAATGATTAATTTACACCTATAAGTTCGAACTCTTGGATGAGGAAGAAGTCATATAATTCAAGTGGTTAGAGTGTTACTACCTATCTCTTAGGTTCCATTTGAATGTGTGATTTTGAAATACATTGATTTCATACACGAATAACCACTTTCTCCAAGTAAGTTAATGAATTTACAAATACTTAGATTTGAATAATATTTAGGGAAAATACACATTTTTGTTCTATAAGTTTAGTTGACTTTGGCTTTGTCCTTTTAAGTTTTGAATTTTTGTTTTCGTCCTTTAATTTACCAAAAATTATGGTTTTCGTTCTCTTAAATTTTTTTCTCTCTACCCCTTTCCATCTTTCCCTCTCTTTTATGTTTTCCAATTCTCTCCCATTTTTTTATAATTTATGATTTGAAATATATATTTTTTATATATATTATTTTTAAAATTCGTTAATGTTCAAATATATCCATTTTAATTAATGGGCCTTAGATTAATCGAGCCATTTGTCCAATTCTTTTTTTTTAAGCAGAATTTTTTCGTCCATCAGTATGAATAGCAATGAAGTGTCTCATGTTTACGTAAAATTGTTACACATACTTATTGAATATATATGTTAAAAATATTTAAAAATCTCATAAATGGGTCCATTCTTTCGTGCAATATATATGGGTCCATTCTTTCGTGCAATATATATGTTAAAAATATTTAAAAATCTCATAAATGTAGCGAGTTGAATAGAAACGGTATTACCGACTTATTTTACAGAATTTCATATATGTGCATATATACACGTCACAATATTTCATAAATATATATAAGTAATATAATATATCCACAAATAAATAATGTTAATTTATGACCAGTTTAATTCGCAGTAAATAATTTCCCACAAACTCGATCGCGGTCCTACATAATAACCTCTGCTGCCTCCTACATAATAGGTAGATTGCATGCAATTGGCTAGCTCTTCCTACATAATTACCAAATCAATCAATCAATCTTAATGTGTAGTCTCCCAAGCATTACTTTCGCAGACAACTTTTCTTTTATGTTTATGAAGTACAAGGAAATCTCCCAGTTTCTATAATTAATTGCTTGCAGTCCTACATAATAACCTCTGCAAACGACTGAAAGGTGGATTGTGAAGATATTATTGCATGCAATTGGCTAGCTCTTCCTACATAATTACCAAATCAATCAATCAATCTTAATGTGTAGTCTCCCATAGCATTACTTTCGCATACAATGGCCTTGAAGCTATCATATTGTAGCCATGTAGTGTAAGAAGGTTTTTTTAAAATTTTCTTGCAAGTGTCTGCAGAACATTTAAAATAACTGCTTTGCGCCTAAGGGTGCGTTTGGTACCCTGAATTTGGGTGAGAAAATGGCTTTATCTTAGTGTTTATGACCAGTTTGGTACACGGTAGTAGAAGTCTCCGACCCGTGAACAGTAACGGGTCGGAACTTCATCTACCACTTTTTATACACATTTTCACTGTTAAACAGGTATTCTGTAACATGGGGTTGACATGGTATTTCATATATTTTCTTAACAGTGATCAAGATAAGGAAACCGGTGAGATTTCCAAATAAATTCACAAACAACCAATTTTTCCTCTTTTCCTTTCAGTGGTACCGTCGCACTCACCGGAAAGCAGACGCGACCGTCTTCCTCACCTCGGAACCCTTCACTGTTCTCGCCTGAAATTGGAACAAACACACCACGGCCTTCGCTGGACGTCCATCGCCTACTCTGTTCCGCCGTTGAAGATGTCGCGCCCACAACCGGAAACAGACGCCGTCGAATCGCACACACAACATCTCGCCTCCTTCGTCTTCCAGTCACCGGTATTTGCCACTGCTCTCTGTTCGCTGCAAACCGCCGCACGCTCGCCCGTATACCGGTCTCCGATTCGAAACGTCGGCGAGACGAGTCAAATCGGGGTAGGGAATGGGCGATTGAAGTGGAATTTGGAAGGGACCCTCCATTGTTAGGAATTTTAGCAAGCGCTGAAAATTGGGGAAGATGAAATGAGAAATTATTTCTTCAGTGATCTTTTTTTTTCTCTCTTTTTTTTGGTTTCTGGGAAGGGTGAATTGAGAAAATAAGGGAAGGGTGAATTAAGAAAATTGAGGGAGATGAATTGGGAAAATTAGCAACTCATGAATTGGTTCTTTTTGTTTCTGCAATATTAGGTATTTTGGAAATATATGAAGAATGCATATAAGGTGTTCGATGATATGTTTGAGAAGAATCTATGTATACAAATATGTATGTGGGCATATTTGTATTTTATTTTGTGGGCTTTGTAAATGTTTTTTTCTCAAATACTAATATATATATTTCCTACCAAACACCAATAAAAAAATTAGAGCATTAAAAATAAATATTAAATTATAACAACTATATTCTACCAAACAAAGATATAAAAATAATCTACTTTTAAATATTTACTACCAAACAATAAGATTTAATACAACTCTCACACTTAATAATTGAAATTTCACCACTTCGTACTAATTTTCTACACACTACCAAACGCACCCTAAGTGTATTAATTTTTCTTTCCCTATGTTTAAGTTTGAGGAGCATAAGTATACATGATTCATGTTGCATTTGTAAGTATTGAAGTATAATGAGGTATTAATGACATCACACACATCAATTATATTGTATAATATTTTTCTTGATTATATATATATATATATGTGTGTATTGACTACAGAATTTTCACTTTATAACCTCTGAACAATAGATGAATGACCAAATTAATAACATCTGCATGTTTCCTGCATAATAGGTAGATTGTGAAGATATTATTGCATGCAATTGGCTAGCTCTTCCTACGTAATTACCATATCAATCAATCAATCTTAATGTGTAGTCTACCCAGCATTACTTTCGCATATAATGACCTTGAAGCTATCATATTGTGTAAGAAGGTATTTTTTTAAATTTCTTGCGTCTGCATAACATTTAAAATACTATAAACAAAATACTTATATACTAATCATAAACGCTCCAAATTCGGCTTTAATCGCTCTCTTCAATTTCTTCGTCATAAGCAATAATCCCAAGCCCTAATAAAACCCACAAGCTTCGCTCTCGATGGGAGAAGGATGGACTTCTGTGGGTAACGATGTCGACGACAATGGAACAGTCTCGAGCAGGATTGATTTAAGATTGGTTATTCTGACTTCTCTTTCCTCACATTCGGTGGGTGATTTAATATCGGTTATTAAATCAACTTAAATACCTAATATTTTTATAAATGTAAACATTTTAGCATATCAATTTTTACAATATGGAGAATTCTCTTCTCCTTTTTATATATAATAGGGCTCATTTGGTTCGTAAGATAAAACTATCTATCCGTCGAAAATATGCATGTTTTCGACGGATAGATAATTTTATCTTACGAACCAAATGAGCCCTAAGAAGATTAATAAAATGCCACGTGTCTGTTAAACCTATCTTCCTGATTATAAGCTATCCGAAAAAAACAATCGTAAAATTGTCAGAGAAATATATTTACGAATTGAACAGGATTACAGCTCTCGTAAGTGTAGTCTAGAGAGAGAATCAAAGCAAGAAGGGTGTAATGCCGTTAACAGTTGGTTACCTCTCCCTCTCGTCCAGGCTTTGCCTCTTCAGAGTCGGAGAATTCAATTCCGGTGTGCGTTTCAAAATTCACCGCCGACGAGTTGGTAATAGGTGCTGTAAAGCCTCTCTCATTACTA
>JAPKLY010001534.1:0-41250 GCA_026898435.1 Prunella vulgaris | reverse complement strand
AGTTTATTAAGAAACGCAGGATATACTTTACTTGCCTTTTTTTTTTTTTTTAATATAAACTAAATACACTTAAATGGATGGAAGAAACATGGGCCTGGGCCTGGGCCGAAGGCCTCCATTATCATTTTAATGTTTTAAAAAAGTTGGAATCGACGCATATTAACTTGAAATTTTATCGGCGATATTGGGACCAATTTTTAATATTGTGTTGAGACCATTTCAGCAGGCAACCAAATACGTACATATAGAGTGTTATTGGACAAAAACATAATTTTACTTTTGTCCATGGATAAAATTAAAATTCATGTTCACATCCGGAAAAAAAAAATGTAAATTTCTTCGAATTCATCAGTTGGACTATTGAAAGAGCAATAGTATTACAAGCTAGCATTACAATAATTTTTTTCTTTAAAAAAAAAAAAAAAGAGAGAGAGAGAAAAAACTTACTTGATTTATTATCAGCAAACGAGAATTAACTGTGTGGGACACAGTATCTATAAAATTCTTCATGCTTCGAAAAAGTCAACTCATCTTGAAAACTGCAAAACTGGCAATCGAAAATGTCTAGAAAAGGAAGATGATGAAAATCCGCTATGTTGGAACCACAAATTATCAATATCTTTTTAAAAATTATGAAATTTCTTTGTCACATCTTAATTAATTAAATGACTATGTTGCATATTCTAGCAACCAATTACTGGAGAAAAGTGAAATTTTTACGCACCTCTCATGACTTGAAGATCTCATCCATCCAGCTCGAGACGAAAAAAGATACATTTAAAAGAAAAACACATTGTAAGAAATGAATTTGCGGCGGAGGAGGCGGCGCCGCCCCCAAGTCTGTGGCGGATGGTGAGTGGCAATTGTGTCGGAGGAGCATATTGGTTGTTTTGTGGGGGTGGGTGGAGGAGCTGTCGTTTGAGTCCATTAATGTGCCTCAAATATTAATTAAAGAATGAAGACGCGGAAATTATATTTGTATTTTTATGAAGATTCCTAGCAACTGCAAGCTACTCCCATTGTCAATTCCTCGTGCATGGACCACACACATCACTATTTAATACTCCCCCGTCTCTCTTAAAGTTTTTTGTTTTTTTTTTTGTTTAAGAAAGTGTATTATTTATTATTATATGGTGGGCCACATGTTGACTTTTGTATATAACAATAAAAAATTGTGAAAAAATAATGGAAAATTGTGAAAAAGTAATGGGAAGTTGTGAAAGGGGTATTTGTTTATTAATATATGAAATAGTGTTGTTGTTTTTTATGGAATGAGAAATTTATTGTGGGACATACAAAAAAAAAAGGGAAAATACACTTTTTTATCCTTTAAGTTTGGTTGATTTTGATTTTCGTCCTCTTATCTTTTGAATTTTGAATTTAGTCCTATAACTTTCAAAAAATTATTTTTTTTGTCCTGCGACCTGCTATTATAGGTAATTTAACAAGTTATATGATGACATGTCGGTTTTATCTTATTTTATTATGATAAAGTCATATTTGAAAGTCTGTAATAGGTGGACACTAGTATTTGATTATTTAAATTAAAAATTCATTAAAATTGAACATAAAATTAAAGAAAAAACTATTTACAGAATTACAGTAATAGTTTTCAATATTATGAAAATTCAAATTGATTCTCTTATTAAAAAATTTAATTTTAAATATCACCCACAAGAAAATCTAAAATATTAAAACTTAAATTCTATTATAAATTTAAAATATCATAATTTATATATATTAATTAAAGAAATTTGTATAAAAAATTCAAAATAATTAAATCTAATTTTAAAAATAAATAAATATTTCAATAATAAATAATTATAAGGGGCTAATTTAAAATAATAAAAATGTTATTTTAACTGAAATTGTACATAATTTTTTTATTAATTAGAGAAATATATTTGATGATATTGAAAATATATAACTTTAAAATTGACATTTTGATCAATCTCACAAGATTTTTCAACGATAATTGATATAAGTATTAATCAGAAGAAATTGACACTCAAATAACATAGATGGGTACCAGTTTTCCCGAATTTGATATGAGCTTGAAAAATTTTAGCCCTAAATTCATTTGGAATTTATTTTTGAAATTTTTATTTGTTTGTAAAAATTAGATTTAATTATTTTTGAAATTTTATTTAGATTTCTCTAATTAATTATTTTTAGATTTTCTTGTGGAAGAGATTTGAAATTAGATTTTTTTAATAGGAGAATCAATTTAAATTTTCATAAAATATTGAAAATTATTAATGAAAAAGAATTTTTTTCTTTAATTATATGTTCAATTTTAATGAATTTTTTGTTAATTAAATGATCAAATATCAGTGTCTACCAATCAAGACTTCAAATATGATTTTATTATAATGAAATAAAAGATTTGATTTGATATTAGGCTAATTTTGTATGAAAAAATTAAGTTATATAGATATTGTATTATATACATATATATATTTTTTAAATATGTCGTTGTTTACAATATTGATATCAATGATATAAACTTTTAATATCTTTAATTTGACTGTATCATGAATATTTTTTAATATTGTTATATATACTCCAAGTTAAATCAATATGTGTTATATTAATTTTTTTAAAATTTTTTTATTCACTTTTAAGTTAGCCTTTTATAATTATTTATTTTTTGAATTTACATATTTTTTAAATTAGATTTAATTAATTAATTTAGATTTTTTAATTAATATTATAAAATTTTACTTTATATTTATAATAGAATTTTAATTTTTTTTTAATTTTCTTGTGAGTGAGATTTGATATTAGATTTTTTTCATAGGAGAATCAATTTGAATTCCCATAAAATATTGAAAATTATTAATGAAAATAATTTTTTCTTTAATTTTATGTTCAATTTTAATGAATTTTCAATTTAAATGGACAAAGATTAACATCTACCAATCACAGACTTCCAAGTATGATTTTAACGTAATGATATAAAATAAAATTGACACATCAGCATATAACTTGTTAAGTGACCTGTAGCAGCAGGTCATAGGACGAAAAAGTCATCTTTTTGTAAGTTACAGGACTAAATTCAAAATTCAAAAGATAAAAGAACGAAAATCAAAGTCAACAAATCTTAAAGGATAAAAAAGTGTATTTTCCCAAAAAAGTAAGTGAGAAACTTATAGTGGAACAGAGGGAGTATTTATTTTCCTCCAACATTTGGATGGAAATTGCGTCTTATAAATAATTATACATAAATATTTTTTTTTTAAATTGAACAGTGTCAAAAATTATTTAATTCTATTTATTTATTTAAATATTATAAAGTTAATTCTCGCACAAAAATCTCTAAAAATTAATTACCCTTTTGGAAAGAAGGGAACATTTAATTTTCATGAGTGTAGAATTCTGTGAAAATTCCATCGGGGCAAGACTTTTGTTTTATAATCACAAAACACATTCCGTTATGAAGAAATATTACAAAATTTGCATACCAACAGAGAAATTACCACACTCCTTTTCCCCTTATTTATTTGTTGGATCGAGTTACGAGTTCCACAAAAAAGTATAGGAGGTGTAGACTTACTCACAATTATTGGATTAATAAATATAGTACCTTGTTTAACAAGGGTAAATTGCACAAATACAAAATTGTGCTCATAAATTCATTTCTTTTATTAACATAAATGGTCCCATAAATTTTTATATTAAAATTAATGGATTAGTATGAGATCAAGTCTGTTGAGTATAAATTCTTATGAGACTATATATGCAATTTATTTTAACATGTGTGATTAAATATGTTAAAAAAACATGAAATTAAATTTGTTGAGTTTAAATTTTCATGGACCAAAAGTGAAATTTACCCCATATATAAATTACAAATGTTGTTGAGTAGATGTGACAAAAATAATGGCTGCAAATGTCTCGACAATTCTTTTAACACATGAGTGTTGTATGAATTACTACGGATATAAAATTTTATTTTTACGTGTGGATTTTTTTATATAATAATATTTCGACTTATATAAAATTGAAACAATGTTTTCCGAGTTCGTATATATGTAATTAGTGTTGTAATATTGAGAGGAAAGCGTAAAGCATAAAAGTAAAGACACAATATTGATGACCCAGTTCATCACGAAGTGACTACGTCTGGGGGTGACCAAGCCAGGAGATTATACTAATAATGAACTGTCGTTACAATGAATGTGAAGTGTAGAGTACATAATACATGGAACGATACTATATATATACAATATCTAACCCTAAGTCTTGTGGGCCTAAAGCCCACTGGATATATCTAATATTATATCCATCAATATAATAATATATTTCCATATATTATAACACTCCCCCTTGGATATAATATGAAAAGGAAGAATGCATGTGTTACTCAGTGGAGTGTTACAAATGGCCTCGAGGATACAATCATCAGGATTGTTTAACATTTGATATTCCCCTGAAGATAACAACCTTCCAAGTCGACGCATCCCGATTTCGTGTACGTACTTTTCAAAAGTCATTGTGGGAAGGGATTTAGTGAACAAATCAGCTAGATTGTCACTTGAGCGTACTTGTTTTATCGTGATCTCACCACTCTTCTGGAGTTCGTGAGGATAAAAGAATTTTGGGGATATATGCTTCGTCAAGTTCCCTTTGACATAGCCGTTGCTCATTTGCGCAATACATGCAGCATTATCTTCGTAGATAATTGATGGGCTTAAGTCAACAGAAGGGATACCACACGAATCGTGAATGTGTTTTACAAGGGACTTTAACCATACACATTCTCGTGCAGTTTCGTATAGAGCTATGATCTCTGAGTGGTTTGACGAAGTGGTCACCAAAGTTTGTTCGATAGATCTCCATGAAATGGCTGTACCACCACAGAGGAAAACATAACCCGTTTGCGATTTCACATTATGGGGATCAGATAGATAACCAGCATCAACATAACCTATAAGTGTATTGTCTTGGTTTCTCTGATAGAAAAGACCAAGATCTTGTGAACCTTGAAGATATCTTAAGATATGTTTCACACCATTCCAATGTCTCCTCGTAGGGAAGGCACTGAACCTTGCAAGTAGATTGACTGCAAAGGCAATATCGGGCCTAGTGCAGTTTGCAAGATAGAGCAGTGCACCAATTGCACTTAGATATGGAACTTCAGGTTCCAATAGCTCTTCGGTATCTTCTTTAGGTCTAAATGGGTCCTTTTCCAAATCAAGGGAACGGACAGCCATTGGAGTGCTTAAGGGATGAGATTTATCCATGTGAAATCTCTCCAACACTCTCTTTAGGTAAGCTGATTGGTGTATCAATATTCCTTCAGGGAAATGCTCGATCTGTAGACCGAGACAGAACTTGGTTTTACCCAAAGTTTTCATTTCAAATTCAGTTTTCAAGATTGAACTTGCTTCTTCAATCTCTTTCCTTGTTTCGATAATGTTTAGGTCATCCACATACACTTAGATGATGCAAAAACCATTAAGGGATTTCTTAATAAAAACACAAGGAAAAGCCTCGTTATTTACGTATTCCTTCTTCAGGAGTAATTCACTTAGTCGATTATACCACATATGACCTGACTGTTTTAATGTAGGATCGGTAGCGCTGAGTAGAACTGATGTACTATCCTCGCAAACCAACACAAGTCTTTTCTAGTGTGCTTATGTCCTCACTCGCACGCACCCTGAGAACTTCCCAGGGGGTCACCCATCATGAAATTGCTCCAAGCCAAGCACGCTTAACTTTAGAGTTATTTCACAATAGGAACCAGAAAAGAAGATGCACCTTGTTGGTATGAGTAGTACAATCAATTCCTTTAAACCCAATATCTAGCTTCAGCGCCACGGGCGGCACGCAACTATGCCTTTAATCGAGCGAACGAGTGGACTTGAGCGCAGCTCGCCTCCAAGGCAGGGACTGCTAGGATTTCTCCCAACAATCCCCCCCCCTAGCAGTAGCCTGACTTGAAGCCAAACATACCACTTTTTGCGCTATGGGGGACTCGAACCCGTGACCTGTGCTCTGATACCAATTGTAGGATCGGTAGCGCTGAGTAGAACTGATGTACTATCCTCGCAAACCAACACAGGTCTTTTCTAGCGTGCTTATGTCCTCACTCGCACGCACCCTGAGAACTTCCCAGGGGGTCACCCATCATGAAATTGCTCCAAGCCAAGCACGTTTAACTTTAGAGTTCTTTCACAATGGGAACCAGAAAAGAAGATGCACCTTGTTGGTATGAGTAGTACAATCAATTCCTTTAAACCCAATATCTAGCTTCAGCGCCACGGGCGGCACGCAACTATGCCTTTAATCGAGCGAACGAGTGGACTTGAGCGCAGCTCGCCTCCAAGGCAGGGACTGCTAGGATTTCTCCCAACATTTAAGCCATATAACGAGCGTTGCAACTTAATGCTAAACATACTACGATGTTCGTTATTCCTCATTTGAGAATAGTTAATCCATCAGGGATTTTCATATAGATGTCAGAATCTAATGATCCGTATAAGTATGCGGTAATTATGTCCATTAACTGCGTTTAACTGCCAGGGATATATGGCGGAACTTTATAATATTAACAACAGGAGAATTTGTTTGATCACATCAAACTCAATAATGGGTCACTGCGAAAAACCCTTAAGCTGTTAATCTCGCTTTGTATCTCTCAACTTTATTTTGTTTTGTATTAATACCCATTTATATCCTTCAGGGATAAAATGTTAGGGGGTATGTACGATAGAACAAAACAGTTTATTTTGCGAGTCTAGCTCTTCCATATTTGCTTCTTTCTATTGCATCTAATCAAAATGCTTCGAGCATTGAATTTAGACACTGGTACCAGATTTTAGAAAGAGCAACCATGGGTACAAATATGTTGTCGACAACAGTGATATGTTTGTCTCCTGTGTTTATTTAAGATTCATGTAAACCAGATCTTGATCATTTCCCATTGATCTGGGTGTTCCGCAATCCTAGTATTTTGATTGCTATGTGCACGTGCTTTTTACTAGGATTTCTCGTCTTCAGGACGAATCTCTTCAGGAGATTTCATGAGTGACTGAATATATTATTAGCATTAATATACCATGGTTTTGTGTAAGAAGGTTCATTACGCTTCTGGCGTATAGGGGCATCCTTAACTATTCACAGTCACTTCATTTATAATCAGTAATGCATTTGATAATGCATCTGGCAGATTACTTGCTGATTATTGCAAGTTTATTTTCTTTTGAACTTTTGGTTCAAGTTTGACTAGTGCGTGGGCCTAAGTATTGAAGATCTTTTGTGTTCCACATAATTTCACGGCATTTATTAATTGTGGTATTTTTCTCTCCCCCTAAGGCCGGAAATATATCTTCGTCGAATGTGCAGTCAGCGAAACAGGCTGTAAACTGATCCCCAGTTAAAGGCTCGAGGTATTTAAGTATTGTGAAAGATACAAAATTGATGTAAATACTGAGTTTCCTTTGTGGGCCCATAGATGTTCGCTTAGGTGGTGGAATTGGAACATACACTGCACAATCGAATGTTCGCAGATGGGAAATGTTAGGTTCATTTCCACGCACGAGTTGAATAGGGGAATATTCATGATATGCAGTTGGTCGGAATTGGATTAGTGATGATGCATATAAGATTGCATGCCCCCAACATGAAACAGGTAAGTTCGTTTTTTGTAGTAGTGATCTAGCGATTAATTTAAGACGTCTAATTAATGATTCAGCTAGACCATTTTGAGTATGAACATGAGAGACCGAATGCTCCACTTTGATTCCCAATGCCATGCAACAATCATCAAATGCCTTATAGGTGAATTCACCGGCATTGTCCATGCGTATGGATTTGATTGGATGATCTGGGAATTGTGATATCAACAGGATAATCTGAGCAATAAGCTTTGCAAAAGCAGTATTGCGAGTGGATAGCATCGTTACATAAGTCCACCGAGTGGATGCATCTATTAGGACCATAAAATACTGAAATGGTCCAGATGCTGGATGTATTGGTCCACAAATATCTCCTTGAATCCGTTCAAGGAATTTAGGAGATTCAGTTCTTACTTTACTACTAGAATGATGAATTATGAGCTTACCCTTTGTACAAGCATCACATATGTATTCATTAACAGAAGGGATTCTGTTGTGTGTTATGTTATGGCCAGATGAATTACATAGAATCCGACGCATCATGGATTGTTCTGGATGTTTTAACCGCTTATGCCATAGTTTGAAAGAATTTGGATCATTAAAGTTTATATTAAGAGCTATATGGAGATTTGAGGGTCTGATGTATGTATAATACAAACCAAACGAGAAAGATGGAAGTTTTTCGACGATGTGTTTACGACAATTCAAATAGTGAGTCATCAACAGATATTCACTATTGTCCTCGGTATTTGTTTCAATGTGATAGCCATTCTGTCGAATGTCTTTGAAACTGAGGAGGGTACGCTTTGATTGTGGAAACAATAAAGCATTCTCGATTATTAATTCGGTACCCATAGGTAGAATAATCGAGGCTCTTCCGGAGCCAACGATTTGTATGTCGTCATCGGAAATAGTAGTGACACTTCCTTTCTTTTCAGTTAATGTTTGGAAAAATTGTCTATCTTTTAAGATAGTATGTGTAGTAGCACTATCTACTAAGCACAACACATTAATCTCCATAAGCACTTAAGTGTATGTTTGGATACGTTTAGATATGAGGAATGCTAAGGAGAGCCAAGATTATAGACGCTGATTGATCAGCCGCACAAGGGATCACTTAGGTCCTACTTTATCAAAAACGTATTAAATTTTGTAGTCAATAGTCATATGTGCACCCAAGAGGTCATCCTTTGTCTATGACAAAGCCTGCTTTGGGCAGGTCGGTGTGGTGTGTTTCACCGTGATGAGCCTTCCCATTTTTATCTTTTAGCATACGTTGATACGCCTCCACCAAATGTTTTGGTGTACGACACGAGCGAGACCAATGGTCGATCATCCACACTTGTGACAGACTTATTTGTTCGGTGCACGTGAGCTCGATGGTTTATCTTGAGGTGCATTCTTTTCAGTTGCACTAGATTGTGCATTGTTGCGACCTCGACCTCTTCCCCTACCACGGCCTCGACTTCGGGTCGATCCGCGTCCCCCACTCGCCTCATTTCCTTTTCCATGTGTATGGCCTTTATAGTTCCTCCGAGTAGCATGTGCTTCAGGCACAGCTTGTGAGCCAACCGGTCTAGTATTGTGATGTTTCATCAACAATTAGTTGTGCTTTTTTGCAACGAAAAGTGCAGAAATGAGGTCGGAGTGTGATTGATACTCTTTGGTCCTGTACTGCTGCTGGAGTACAAGATTTACTAGCATGGAATGTGGAAAGAGTTTTCTCGATCAACTGATCATCAGGGATCGGTTTACCGCACAGCTTGAGCTGCGAAACTATGCGATGTAGGGCGGAGTTGTACTCCGTCACAGACTTGAAGTTTTGGAAAACGAAGTGTTATCCATTCATGTCTGGTTTCGGGGATGATCACATCGTGTTGTTGTTGGAATTGATCCTGGAGGGATTTCCACAACGTCGATGGATCTCTTTCAGTGAGTGTTGGTCCTTAAAGAAGACTTTGAGTCTCCTTATTTTGAAAATCAGCTGACTATAAAATCAGCTGAGTGCGCAGTGATCTTAGTGTGCGGAAACGTTTTTAGTTAAATCCTTTTTAATTAGAAAAACCTTTTTAAACTTTAGTGCAGCAAGTAAGAGCAGTAAAATAAAACAAGAAAAACACACAAGATTTATAGTGGTTCGGACCAACTGTCCTACATCCACTCTCCTCAATCCAACTTGGAGTTGAGGGGCTCTCTTACTCACTTACTTCCTTCCTTACAACTTTCAAGAGAAAACTCTCTTACAACTCTTGTTAGTGCACAGTTGCAACTAACTGATCGACTTCTATAAAGTCTTACAAATAATAAATAATTATGTAGAGTGTGTTTTTGTACAGAGGAAAATAGTGTAGCCTATATGCTAATGTAATCGCGCGTAGGAACGTTATGATTTTTCTCTCTTGTACTCATATTTATAGGTAACAAAAACTAGCCGTTAGAGTTGACTAGGATTTGAAATTCCTATAAATATGTAATCAATCAATCAGAGTGATTGATTGATTCTTGATTTCCAGGTTGATATCTTTCCATCTTTGGCTTGATTTTCAATCTGATTGACTTGATTGATTGCCTATGATTCTGGAAATCATCTAGCCGTTGCTGTGATCTTGTCCTTTTGACATGATTGACTTCCCATAAATAGATCTGCTATGCAACAGCTTCAGACGACCTCAGCTGGTGGTGGTCCTCTGCTGATTTTGTCCTCGTCTTATTTCTGCACCTCAGCTGGTCTAACATCAGCTGACCTGGACCTCAGCTGATTTGGATCTCAGCTGATCTGAGCCTCAGCTGATCATCCTCGTCTGATCCGATCCGACACCAGCTGACTTCCCAAGGTCAGCTGGTTTTAATGTCATCAAAACATAAGGGATTTCCCAATAGTGAGGTATTCATTCTTAAGATCTTTGTAAAGATGATGTCTTAAGAAGATTAGAGCTTGTGCCATTTGGGCAGTTGTGGATTTAGATAGTTGTCTAGTTGTGTCGGTAAAATCTTTAGAGACAAAGTGGATTTCAACGTTGAGAGCCCATGTCAAATAGTTATGGCAATCAAATGCCAATTTATTATTTTCACGTTTAGTGATTTTTGACATGTTTTTGCTACAAAAATTAATAAATGAAAATTTATTAAAATTATTTGTTTGTAGCATTTAATAATTAAGGCTCAATCATTAAAAAATTGCTAAGACAAAAATTAATTATTAATTATAGGGGGTATTGATATTTTTGGGTGTATGACTTTTATGAGACATATATTAATGGGACTTGAACCCAAAAATAATTTTTGAATAAGGCCTTACAAAAATTTGATGATTTGGGCTTTCATAATATCATTATGAATTTTTATTAATGGGACTTCGGACCCAAAAATAATTATTAGGATCCAAATTAATTAGGATCAACTAAATTAAAATGCCCAATCAATTATAAAAAATGGCCCAAGTAATTTATTTATTAATACTGGTTCGGCCCATTTAAGGAAAACAGGCCCAGTTTATGGAGGCCCAAAACAGAATAAGTTCTTGCAATTAAAAAACGGCCCAACTCACATAAAAGGCCCAATAGTAAAAACATTCAGTAGGGTTTCAGATTTTTGTTTCACAAAATACGGAGAAAGGGTCAACGCCTCAACGGATTCTCGCGAAAAATCCGCCGTCGTGGGTCGCGGTTTGTCACGTCGTGGCACTCACACAGTGCCGTTCATGGCCGATGTGGGTGCGGGCGTGCAATCGCCGCCGTGCCCATCAGGCGTCGCACCGGAGGCACCGGGAATCGCACAGCCACCTCTCGCGTATCTGCCGCTCGGCCGTCGCACGCAGGTGGTCAGCCGTTCGTCGTGCGGATTTACCGTCGCGAGGAGGGGGCATCGCGGAGGGTCAGGGAGCGCCGCCGCACTGGACGTCGTCGCGATTCAGTTCACGCGGCCGCCGTCGTCGAGGCGTCGCCGCTGTGCGCGGAGCCACTTCAGGGGCTCGTCGCGGTGGCGGGGTGCCATCTCGCGGATATGGCGTCATGAATCAGAGGAGCGCCACCGTGTCGGTGCCGACATAGTGGGGTCACCGGCGCGCTGAACAGACCGTCATAGCGGCTGTCGTCATCGCGCGCAGGGGCGACGCTGTCGCGTGCCCGGTGTCAAATGCATCGTTCGTCGTCAAGGCCTCTCCAGGGCCGACGGCGTGGCGGGGACAGGTAGGTATCCAATTTGATTTGGGTTTTTCTCGATTCGTTTTGGAAAACGAATTTGGTTTCAGAAAAACATATGAACATTTGGTTTCTGAAATTTCGATTTGTTTTGAAAAAGGATTTCGAAAAACTGATTTTGGGTTTATTACTGATACCCGATTTGATGTTGAAAACAGTTTTAATCGGAACAGGGGTTTCCGATTGATCAATGTTTTGATAGGAGGTTTTGTTATGCAGATAGAACTTATCAAAAACATATAAGCATATGATCCATATATCAGCATTTAAAAAGAATCATACATACCATATGCTCCAAATCATAACAGAGATTAATAGCATAGGCCATAGATGTATCATATAAACAGATATGCATGTTCGGATCAGCATAGGTTTGCAGGTGTAATAAGCATATGATTTGGGTATGAATTAATACATATCATTGCATACAGTGTATATCTTCCATCAATAGCGTAAGAACAGAGCATACACGCAGATACTCAAAACATATGATTGCATATTAATAATCCTCGAGCAGATTATATATATAAACAAAATTAATCCTTGAACTGATTATATATCAAGCAAAAACAGTATAATCAAGGAAACATATAATCTGCATAAAACCTAAGGATGGAATTCTCGCACAATCTGCAGAACATGATATTAATAAAATTTTCAGATTAAATATTAAATCACGAAACTTACGGTTTCAGCAATTTATAAAATTAATTTCGAATTGATTTGATCCCGAAAACAGCTGGAGCAATACTCTCGTAAATCCTTATTGCTCGTAGAGACTCGTGCTGATAACGTGTTGTAATATTGAGAGGGAACTGCCGTTACAATGAATGTGAAGTGTAGAGTACATAATACAGGGAACGATACTATATATATACAATACCTAACCCTAAGTCTTGTGGGCCTAAAGCCCACTGGATATATCTAATATTATATCCATCAATATAATAATATATTTCCATATATTATAACAATTAGATCATCCTCTTATTGATCCTGTTAACTGTAATTTGGTTAGGAAATTTTGTATTTTTGTACACTCTAATTTTCCAATGACAATCTTGTTGGCGAGCACGTGAATCTACAAGTTCGTCCAACGCTTTTCAATCACTCGTATTTCTCTTCACAGAAGAATTCCATCCCTCACGCTGTATATGGTTGCTCGAGCCTGAGAGCTGAGGCCGAGAAATTTGAGTTCAGAAATTTAAAAAACTTATTAGTTAACACTGAAAAGGTTTCTTACTAAATAATTAAAGGTTAATCTTCATAAATCTGAGAATTTTGTGTTTATATATTTAAAATATTGTATTGTATTACAAAAAAAAAAAATTAGACACATAAAAATTAACTCATTCAACAATTAAGAGTGAAGAGTAACCTAATTAGTAACACTAAAAGTTATATTGAATTATAAAGAAAAGTTAAACTAGTTGACAATGAAAAATTATACCACTGAAAAATTAATCTCAATTACACTAAAAAGTCCGTACTAATATAAACAAAAAATTATATTGCATTATGGTGAAAAATTGAATCAGTTAACAATGAAAAATTTATATCAAGCAACGCTGAAAATTTCATACTAATATAACCGAAAAGTTGAATTAGACTACAAATAAAAATTAACCCCACTAATGTTGAAGAGTTATGTATCACCTAGCTTCAAGCATATTTTTCTAGTTTTAAGTGTCCTAATTTTGATATAAATGGGCAAAAAGAAAATGCACAAAAAGTAGTGCAAAATTGCAAATTAGGGGGATTTAAACCATGAATCTCTTATCTCTTATTTCTTAAAAGAGGTGAATAACCGTTGGATCAGAAGCCAATGATGTTATTAAATTCGAATTTCTTAAAAATAACAAAGACTCTATGTCATATTTTGATCTAATTACACTCTACGCTTGGTGTACTAAAGACTCGTTCTTTTATTTTTTCTGAATAAGTTTTACTACAATTTGAAATGGGATTTGTTGAGATATATCAGTAATTATGTGTTGCTGAAACTCTGAAATGGGATGTTTTCAGATAATTGTTGATGCAAAATCTATCTTCTATCTCATCATTACTGGTTTTATCCAAAATCTAGCTTCTCAATTCCCAATGATTGTTTCATAATTCTTTGTAGTTTACTTTTATATCCCTAGATCTGTTTCTTTCATCTCTCCCTACTCAAATTAAACTTATTTTTTGTCCTATTGCGTTTGTTGAGTTGCACAAGGATAGTTTGCTATAAAAAGTGATTTAACCACAAATTTTTACCCAACAAAGTAATTTTAATAAGTAGATTAGTATTTTGGAAAGAAACAACAGTTGAAATATTTGTTAAGACCCAACTTTTAACTAAAAATTACGCTGATCAACTCAAATAAATCATTTAATCAGTTGAAACTCGATTAAAAAAAAAAAAGACAATAGGGTTGCAAAAAGTAAAATGTCAATACCCAACTCTTGCAATTTGTGAAACTCGATTAAAATAAAAATATTTATTCATAAAAAATATAAATATTTTTAACGGATAGATATTTTTATCTTACGAACCAAATGAGCCATCAATATATTAATAACGAAATCTAAAGAAAATATAAACGCTAGCTAATATATGTTTGAGTGTGTGTTGAGGTTGAGAGAATTTTTCTCCCCAGAGGGAGGAGGCGTGTTTTTTTTTCGGATGCCCTCAGCTGCCTTTTTTTTATTTCAAAAAATGGGCCTGTTTTTGGGCTTATGCCTATTTCATTTGCAAGCCCAAATAATTTCTCAGATTCTCACAATTAAAAGAAACGTGCTTTACCTGTGACACTTCTTTCAAGTGAGCCCTTCATTCAGCACTTTTCACTCTCATTTGCTCCCAAATAATTGAAACCAACAGAAGCGGATGTTGAGTTAAGCGTGACCACGCCTAACTATGAGAGCACTCTACCCTTCTCAGCAAAAAAAAAAAAACGTAGTTTTCTCATTGACAACTCTTCAAAAGGACACAACACTTCTTCAATTTTACAACTCTTTAAAAGTGCTACGCCATTTATCATCTCAGCAACGCTTCTTCAGTTCTTCGCACACGTGGCTTCGACTTCAATTTCCAGATTCGGCTTTGAGAAACAGCAATTTCGGCTTCCGGCTATTGATGCGGTGGTGACTGCTCGCGAATTTTCCGGCGGCTTTGGCGTTTTTTCCGTCGTCTTCTCCGGAGTGCGACACATTTCAGAAGCTGGGAATCTTTGAAACAGAGGAAGGTTTCCGGCTGAGGCTTTACATCTTCGAGGACGGCGGTTGAAAATAGAGAACAGGGGCTAGGAAGATGTGGTGGCTGTCGGTTTTCCCGCGAAGGACAGTGGGCGGTGCGTGGCTTACGTCGTCTTCTTTAGCAAGAACAGGGACTTGCTTCGAAAATTCCGGTCAACTTCATCTCCGACCATGGCTGCTTCAGTTTCTGGGCAAAATAAACCAGGGCTTCGGGCGACGTAGCTTTTCCGGCGAGATGTGCTTTGGACGGTGGCTTTTCAGAGGTTGTTGGCATGAGGATTTTCGAGAATGAGCTGTAGCAAGGGGAAGATGTTGTTCCTCTCTCTTTCTCTGAATCTGAAATTTAACATCCATTGTAGAAAGAATGGACATAAAATTGCCACGTATTGCTCTGCCTATTTCACATTCAAAGTCAAAATATGGGGTGGGGTCATCTCAATTTAAGCTCTCAGTTGCTCCTTGCAATTCCAATTTAAACCTCAAGCATCTGAACATTAAATTCTTGATCATTTTCTTTGGGCCGAGAAATTATTACACAATTGGGTCAATTCAATTTGATAAAACACTTAATTAAATGGGCAACAATTATCAATTCTTAAACTAATCAATTCAATTAGTTGGACTTAAGAATTAATGTAACAATTATTTTATTAATCCAACTCAATTTTCCTCAAAATTATAAAGTAATCAAATTTTCTCAATTTAGCTCAATTAGTCAAATTAATGCAACTAAATGCAAGAAATCATATAAAATAGGCACTTAAAGCACACAAATTTCAAGCAAAAAATCACATTAATCAAGACGACGAGAGCATCGATCAGTGCAGGATGTGCAACTACCCTAGGTTCAAACCCTCAGATCGTAGGAAGAAGACATCTTTCAAGTCTATGTATTATCTTTCCATCACTCCTCGTCTAGAGAGGTTGTATCAGTCGAGTGTCACTGCAAAAAACATGAGATGGCATGCTGAGGAGTGTTCTGATGAGAATTCTGGAGAGATGCGTCATCCTGCAGACTCTAATGCGTGGAGACATCTTGATAGAGAGTTTCCAAATTTTGCGAGTGAGAAGAGAAATGTGAGGCTTGGCCTGTGCACAGACGGATTTGCTCCATTCGGTATGCACGGGAAGAAGTATTTGTTGTGGCCTGTGTTACTGACTCCGTACAATCTACCTCCTTGGTTGTGCATGAAGCCTCAACACATATTTCTCACTGTCTTGGTGCCTGGTCCTCAGAATCCTAAGCAAAACATAGATGTCTACCTTCAGCCACTGATTAAAGAGTTGTTATATTTGTGGCATACAGGAGTAGAGACATATGATGTGTACAGGAAGGAGAACTTCACATTACGGGCTGCTGTTTCATGGACCATCAGTGACTTTCCAGCATATTCTATGTTGTCTGGGTGGAGGTTGGAAGAAGAGAAGCATCTTTTGGGACTTGCCTTATTGGAGTAAATTATTAATTAGACACAACTTGGATGTGATGCATATAGAGAAGAATGTGTTTGATAACTTGTTCCACACGATCCTTAATACAGACGGCAAGAACAAAGACACTGCAAAATCCAGAGAAGAGTTAAGTGAGTTCTGTTCTCGTCCTAGTCTCTCCAGTGGTCGACGAGTAGGTGAGTGGCCACAAGCAAGGTACCA
Source organism: Prunella vulgaris (assembly GCA_026898435.1). Classification (NCBI taxonomy): domain Eukaryota; kingdom Viridiplantae; phylum Streptophyta; class Magnoliopsida; order Lamiales; family Lamiaceae; genus Prunella; species Prunella vulgaris. The sequence goes on along the minus strand of JAPKLY010001534.1, from coordinate 24,533 downwards.
AATTTCCAGAGTAAATAAGAAAAAAATATTTCAATGGTGAAGGATTTGAGCTTTCCGGACAATTACGTGTAGAACATGGGTCGGTCGTTTGAGCCAGAAACAGGGAAGGTCACTACGATGAAGAGTCATGGCTGTCATGTTTTTATGCAGCGGTTGCTACCGATTGCCTTTCAGTACGCACTTCCAAAGGATATATGGCGTGTGATCACGGAATTAAGTCTTTTTTTCAGAGACTTAACTTCCTCAATGATTACAGTGGACGATATGCAGCGTTTGGATAGAGACATCCCTGTTATACTGTGCAAGTTAGAACAGTTTTTTCCACCTAGTTTCTTTGACTCGATGGAGCACTTACCTGTTCATTTACCGTATGAAGCTTTACACGGTGGTCCAGTGCAGTATAGGTGGATGTACCCAGCCGCCGTCGTCCGCCCGTCCAGCCGCCGCCGCCGCCGTCTGGTGAAAGGTATATATATATGTTATTAGTTTTTATATATATTATATATATATTTATATATTAATTTTATATGTTATATTATATATATATTGTATATAATGTTGTATATATTCATTGTATATATTCATTTTCAATTAGTATTATTGTATATATATATTAGTATTATATGTATATATATATTAGTATTATTGTATATATATTAGTATTATTGTATATATGTATATTAGTATCAATTGGTTGATTAGGTTGATTAGGTAGATGAATTGTTTAGGTTGTTTATATTTAAATGAATTGTTTAGGTTGATTCATTGTTTAGGTTGATTATTGATTATTGATTATTTGTTATTGAAATTGTTTGATTTTAAATTGTATATATTCATTTTCAATTAGTATTATTGTATATATTAGTATTATTGTTATTGATTATTATTGTTGATTAGTATTATTGTTGAATAGATGAATCAGGGAGAGGGAGGAGAGGGAGGAGGGAGGGGAAGAGGAAGAGGAAGAGGGAGGGGGAGAGGGAGAGGGAGACGGGCGGTCCTGCCTTTACCGCCCGTTACGATCGAGCAGTTTTATGATCCGATCCGTCCTAACTTTGAAGTGGGACAGTCTTCTGCTGCCGGAGCTTCTTCATCCCGACAGCATCCTTTAGTAGATACTCGGCAATCAATAAAGCCGTCTGGCGGACTGTAAGTTTTTTTATAATATAATATTAATACCTAATTATTTATGCAGCTTGATTCCGAGTAATAAAGCTTCCACCTTGGTCAAGAATGCACTGAAAAGTGTTGTCTGGCCTTATGGAGTGAGATCTTGGTCTAAAGTTCCCGAGTCCCAGCAGAAAGCATTTTTTGAAGAGTATAAGGTAATAATATTAATTTTATTTAATTTAAAATTTATTATTGAATTTAATTTATATGTTTGTTAAAAATTTTATTGCAGAAGCTCTGTGTGTGGGAACCGCGATACGAGAATGCAGTGCGTGGTCTATTCTACGAAAAAGCCCAGAACCGCATGAAAGACTTAGTACACATGATGAAAGACAAGTGGACGAATCAGGGGATCAGTCAGAATATGGGGACGGACGAAGAGGGCTGTAATATCTGGGAGGGACTAGTCCAGTATTGGCTAGATCCGAAGCATGTTGCGAGGGCCGAGGCCGCCAGAAGAAATAGGATGAGCGACCCCACCGGGCAAGGCATAGCCATACATCGAGCAGGCTCCCGGACGATTTACGAGCATGCTCTCGCATTTCTAAGTATTTAATTAATTTTTTAATATACTCACATTTAAATTTATTAATTTTACTTTATTAAAAAAAAATTGTACAAGAGCATGCTCACGGACGGAAGCCCACCCTCATCGAGGAGATGCATTTGGCTCACCCGGTTGGGGAGAGTGGACAGTCCACTATGGCGCAACCACCGAGCTTCACGTATGTATTTTATTATAATTTATGAATTATACTAATTAATATTAAATTATAATTATGATTATTGTTTAATTTCAGAATCAGATGAGGTAGGCCCTCGAAGAGGCTCAGACGGCGTCGGCACCTACCCCGGAGAATCCTTCCCCCGCCCCTGTTGACGAGGACCAAATTTTTCTGAATTTGGTCAAACCGAAGAAGGGGAAGTATATAGGATTGGACAGTCACAGTAAGGCTGTCCGCCTATCCCAGAAGGGGAGCTCTTCCTATTCCCTCAACTCTTACCCCTCCTCCGATGTAGAAAGTCAACTCTCCGATGTAAGAAAGACATTGGAGAAATATCAGACAAAGGATTAGCGGATGAAGGATAGGATGAAGCAAACGGAGGACCTGGCAAAAATGATGAAGATTTGGGTTGAGAATGCCTCGAGAACGATGGGTTGGAAGGTCCCAAAATTTCCTGAGCTTCCACCAGAAGAACCTGAGGATGATGAGGATGAGGAGGCTGTCGATCTTGGTGACGACGACAATTTTAATTCCTCCTCAGAGTAGTTTTTTTTTTTTGTTGAACAATGAATTTTATTTATTTTGGATGTTTTTATATCGGATATTGAGTAATTTTATGTTGAATGTTTAAATTATGTTGAATGCTTAAATTTTAGTAGTGTAAAATAACTAGTTTCAAATGGTTATAAATACTTATTGAAAAATATTAAAATAAACAAATTAGAAACAAAAAAGAAATTATTTTGATGAGGTAATTAAAAAAAATCCAAAAGAAAGTGAACATTTTGAACGAATTGTATTTGTATTTTTAAATTGAACAAATTAATAAATTTTTGTAATATGTTAAATAATAAATTTACAATATTATAATATTTATTGAAATATATATATATACATAAATAAATTAGAACCAACAAGCAATTAATTAGAAGCATTTTAAAAAAACGTAACTCCAAAATTCGGAGTTAAATACAATTAATTGCAAAAAATGAACAAATTAATAAATTTTCATAATATTAAATAATAAATTTGTAACATTATAATATTTAATGACATATATATATACATAAATAAAGTAGAAACAATAGTCATTTAATTAGAAGCATTTAAAAAAAACGTGATTCAATTTGGAGTTAAATACAATTAATTGCAAAAAAATGAACAAATTAATAAATTTTCGTAATATTAAATAATAAATTTTTAACATTATAATATTTAATTAAATATATATAAAAATAAAGTAGAAACAATACTCATTTAATTAGAAGCATTTAAAAAAAACGTGACTCAATTTGGAGTTATATACAATTAATTGCATAAAATTGAACAATAACGACAAGTGCCCGAGTGGTCACGCCATCTCTGAGATGCCCAGAGGTCGTGTGATCGACCCCTCACAGGCGGAATTTGGGGTATTAAATTTGAGCCATCTATGACTCAAATAAAGTAAGCGGTACATGTGCTAACATATTGGGGTCTTGGCCAAGTGGTTCCAGCCCTGCTGAGCCACGCTGGAGGCCTGGGTTCGAACTACTTTGGCCCCAATTTTTTTTTCACGACAAAATTTAGCGACCGTCTGATCGGTCGGTAAATATATAATTACCGACCGATTAATTGGTCGCTAATCGCTAAATAAAAAAAATAAAAAATAAAAAAATATAAGCATTAATTAGCGACCGACGTATCGGTCGGTAAATATATAATTACCGACCGATTAAGCGGTCGCCAAATAGAAAAAAATTTTATAAAAATAATATACATTAAATTTTGCGACAGTTATATCGGTCAGTAATTATATATTTACCGACCGATTAGACGGTCGGTAAAATCCCAAAACGGGTCAACACCCGAATCTTTTGGCGACGAAATACCGACCGTTTAGGCGGTCGGTAATTTAGCGACCGATTTGAAATTCGGTCGCTAAATATTAGCGACCACAGTTTTACCGACCACCGTGTTCGGTCGGTAAATCTAATTAGCGACCGTTTTTCGGTCGGTAAATCGCGAATTTTTTGTAGTGCTTTTCAATAAGTTAATGAGATTAAATTATATATTTATATAAGAACAATGAAAGTGCTGTGGATGTGAGAGTGACAAATAAGGTCTTAATCATTCTCCCTCTGTCCATAATAATTTTCTCATTTAATAATTAGCATTAATAAAAAAGTAAAAATATCAAGATCATGTCTCAATTTTTATCGTGAGTATGACCACCACACCCAGAGTTGAGCTCATCACATGTACACACAAAAGTAGAAACAAAATCTAGAAAACATGCATGATCCCCCAACCATTCATGTATTTTTGGTTGTTAAATAATATGTGATTTTTAGTGAATGTCAGTATCTTCATTTTCAGATAGAAGACTTTGCACATGTCCCATAGCCTATTCCAAAAACCATATTTCTCCAACGATTTTTAGTCCAATACTCTTTTTATGTTTTTTAATATTTAATACTGCTCATAAGTTTGGTTGTGAAAGGATCATCACCAACCATTTTTATACTAAGTTCATCCTTTTTTTCATCTTTGTTAAAATAATTCTCCCTTTACCTAATTTATCATTTTAGTCCGTTAGATCCCAATTGGTCGAAATATGCTAAAGACGTTATCATATTGATCACGTGATCGTCATGTGCATTTATTTTTCTGTGGAAGTTTGTGATGTGGTGTTTTTTTCATGTGTCAAGTGACGATAATTATCGCCAGTTTAAATAAGAATATAGTAAAATACATAAATTTTAGGACCTAATTAATAAAATTTTAATAAATAAAAGAACTAAAATGATAAGATAAATGAAAAAGGTCGAAGACGAATTTAGTTATAGTTCCAGGTTGGGGATGTGATGCCTAGAGGAGAGTCATGCTTTATTTAGTTGCTTCTCTTTTTAGACAAAAGTTAATAAACAAATATTGAAAAGTACAGTTGATAAAAGACCATGGATAAAATTAAAGTGCTATTAATGGACCACGGACAAAGACTAAGAAAACTTAGGTAAAATAAATCTGATAGCTATACATTTTAACAAAAGACCGACAAAAAAATTCCTTTCGCATGTACAAGGTTAAAATTATCGGTACATATGAAAATATCGAGGTCTTAAAATTGTGAAAATATTGATAAATATATCGATATTTAATATCAATATCGGTAAATTTAAAAATTATAAATAATTTAAGAGCAAGCATTTAATAAATAAATTTAACAAAAGAATTTAAATAAAAATTTTAGTTGTGACAAATTTAAATATATGCACTATTTTTTGGAATTTTTCCCGAAATTCATCGATATTTTCTTGATATCTAACGATATTTGGTTTAATTTGTGGAAAAAATAAACGAAATCGATATTACTGCACACCGATATTTTTTTTAATAAATATTATGGAAATATTGTTTTTATTTAATATCGATACCGGTGATTACGAAAAATAAATATGTTGTATTAAAAGTTCAATAACATAATAAATCGCATTACATATTAATACAAAAAAGTTACACATTTAATACAACATAATACAAGTTTAAATATTACAAGATCATGATGCAAAAAATATAAATTACAATATTGATGCTCATTCATTAGAGTATTCTGAAGTTCGACAGCATCTGTTTCTTGACTTTTCTATATCGATCAAGAAAATTTTTGAAATTCCGGATTGGAATTAAAATTACAATTTTATATTTTTTAATATTATCTTATTATATTTCAATTAGTTACAACTTTAATTTCTTCTTAAATACTACAATTTTTTAAATATTATTTAATATTATATAATATTATTAACAAATTTAATATCAATAAATATGTTACATACATAATATATCAATATAATACAAATAATTTTTTTTTTAAAAAAAGTTTGAGTTTATGAATAGTGCATGGTAAATTTATCACACACTAATTTACCAGCACATTTGAGATGTGCATTTGGGGAAAATTTGGGAGGCAAATTTGTCCCATTCGAAGTGCTCTAAATTAACGCAAGATAAAATTTAGGATTCAACTGTTTACAATCATGGTTATTGCAATTTGTCAATTAACACAAAAGTTCAATTAGTTCGAAAACAAATTTAAACTTGAATTTCTATGTAGGACGTTTCCAAGACAAAATTTAAAAAGATTGAAAGTATAGGATAAAATATAAACCAATTAGACACCTTAAATTTAAAAAGATTGAAAGTATAGGCCAAAATGAAAAGGAATGGATCATCATTTTCGTATGAGTGAGTAAAAGTGTGAATTGAGTTTTGTGGGAAGTGGTTGGACGTACAGCCACGTGTGTATAAAATCAATTTATTTATTTAACTTCTTTCTACATTGGAAAATTAATAAATTAATGATGTGGTGATATCATAATTACGATAGTATTTGTTTCAAAGGATCCCAAAAAATATGCATGTTTAGACTTTATCTCTCTCTTTTTCAACCATTATTTGGACAGTTGCTGATTAAGTCGGTCTGTACGCCCCGCAGATTTAAAGATGCATAACTCAAATTTAAGTATTTGTAAATTCATGAAGAGAGTGATTATTTGTATGTGAAATTCACGGATTTCAAATTCACATATTCAAATGAAACATGAAAGACTTGCACCTTACTTAAAAGGTCGATCCATTAATTTAATTTCACTGGCAAATATCAATTGGTTTCCAAGTACAATAAATAAAAAAAATAAAAAGGTCATATATAGTCAAAACAAATGAACGACTTATCGTACCCATGGTGATCGGAACAAAGTGAAGATGATGGATGAGGTAGTGCCAATAATATATATCACTCTTTTTCAACCATTATTTGGACAGTTGCTGATTAAGTCGGTCTGTGCAATCAACATTAATTCTTCACTGAAACTTATTATAAGTAGTTGTCTTAATTCGAGCAAAGTAGGGTTGTGATAGCTAGCTAGATGGAGCAGCAAAATGAGACGAGAGGAAAGGTGGCATGGACAGAAGAGGAGGACGACATGCTCCGAAACTATGTTAACGCTCATGGATCAGCTCATCATTGGGGCGATGTGGCAAGCAATTTAGGTATTTATTCATTCATATGATGCATGATGTAACATATATATATAGTATTATATATTGTTTTTGTATGTATATATGAAATTAATTAGGCATAAGGAGGAGTGGGAACAGCTGCAGACTCAGATGGTTTAACTATTTGAGACCCGACATTAGGCGTGGGCCCTTTACTCCTGAGGAAATGCTCACTATTCTAAATCTCCATCATCAAATCGGCAAAAGGTACTTGGTTGTTAATTATATATAATTAATTAATTACAATATTATCCGATGATCATATATATATTATATTAATTGGATTGATCTATATATGGCATGCAGGTGGTCGAAGATTGCGAAGGAGTTGCCTGGGCGGACTGACAATGACATCAAGAATTTCTGGTACACAAGACTCAAAAAGGAAGCTAAACGATCCAATTTGGACGAAAACAGTGACGAATTCCGCCGCATTATGACCATCAGATTAATGAATTCCATCGGTATATATATATAATTCATTCATTCATGCATAATTTGCATTAATCAAATAGTACTAATTAATATATATATATATATATATATTAGCGATGGATGGATATGGAGTTCACAATTGTTACCTTAATTTATAACACGCTTTCTCTTGCAGCATGCAACGCCTTCCTTGTCGACGCAGAGTGATGATGCAGCAGCTCCTCCTCCTACTCCTGATGGACTTTGGGCAACTCTTGATCCCATTTGTGATCTTAATTGATCATCATATTTACACTTTATTTCAGATGACTTTTGGGCTACTCTGGTCCCAATATTTGTGATCTTGATTATCATATGTAATACCAAAAAAGTATATATAAAGTGTTATCTATTATAAATAAGTAACACTTTTATGGCATTGCACTTGCCCGTGAACGTAGCCTAAAATCTAATGTAATACTTTCTTCAATTTTTGTTTGTATCACTTCAAAAAAAGTGTAATTCCTGGTTTTTTATCATTGTACCTCTTCAATTTAAGTTTCCAATACCTATCATCTTGGCTGATCCATTAAATATTATACATTTTGGACATCAATTTTATTTAACTCATCATCACTTTTTTTCTTAATCATTTTTTAAATAGACTAATGGTGAATATTAACACATATTAATGATAAATATTATTTCTTAATAAACCAAATTATTTTCTACCTAAATTTCATTTAAAAAAATCTATTAATGATATAATTATATCTAAAAATATATAAATTATATAAACTTTATAGTTATATAATTAAAATATATGGAGTATTTATTATGCAATAAATCATTTTAAATTATAGATAAATTTTATGTACATGATTTTTTGTAAATTTATATATATATATTAATTATTTATTAAGATATTTACTAAAGAATATAATAAATTGTTATACACTAGTACATACGGTTAATATATTCATTTTATAGTTACCAATTGAGTAGATTTTATATAAGTAGATATATATAAATATTTAACAAAAATATAAATGTTACACATATAAAAGTATTACTTAAAAATATTACACATGATAAAGTGTTACATATAACGTGTTACCTTTATAAAAGTGTTACCCAAGAAATGTTATCTATGTGAAAGTGTTACCTAGATATGTTACATTTGTAAAAGTGTTACCTAAAAAGTGTTACTAATTATTTACTAATATATATATATATATATATATATATATGAATTTTAAATTCTAAAAAAAAGAGGTGCATTGATTTCATGAAATCTGATGAGAGAGATGAGTGCATTAATTGATGACATAAAGGTACTCTATATATAAACCATGCATAAAACATTAATTAGCCGTGTCATTTCTGAAATTTTAAGAAAATTGGATGTATGTATGTTTTAAGTAACACACATAAATCAAAAAGCAAATGTTAGTGTGTAATAATTAAATCATAAAATATTCATTCAAGCTAGAAATTAATATTGAGCTTCCCATGGATGTGTGTAGTTTGTAATAAATATTACTCAGCAACGATAATGTTAGTGTTATTTTTTTTAGCCAAATCTGACATAAATCCCGAACTACTCATATTTTTAATATAATGTCGTGCATGATCATTTTCAAGCTTGTTTTCTGCAAGAATTTGAGCATACATGGTACTATTAGAAAGACAAAAATAATTAACTTCTTGTGATAAAAAAAAAAATTAAGATTCTGAGTTGAAAATATAGTATAAAAAATTAAGGGGGCGTTTGGTATGGAAATCCTTCAATGGTAATGGGAATTGAGATATAATTGTAGTAATTATAGTAGCAAATTAGAACAAATTAGATACATAACATTGTTTTTCCTCCTAAATAAGGTAATTAACACCCCCATTTGATTACCCTATCTTCACCTTGTAATCATCCTCCTCAATCAATCCCCAATATCACAACCAACATCTTTCTTTTTAGTCCATTTTTTCCAAAATTGGAGCACAACACTATTGATATAACCACCATAAATACAAACACACATTTAACATATGTAGGACAAAAAAGGAAAATGAAATTTCATTCTCATTACCATTGAAGAATTTGAAACAAGCGTCCCCTAAGATGCTAATATTTAATTAAGTTTAACTGTAAAGTATAGAGTTGTTCGAAGAGTATGAGATGTTTTGTTAAAAGATACGAGATGTTTTCACTAATTAAAAAGTATTAATTATTTTTAAAGAGTACAAATTATTCTTATTGAAAGATGAGAATTGATGTTTCATTAAAGTATATGAGTTAATTATTTTTACTAATTAAACTAAAGATGTGAGATTTAGTTTATTATGAAAATCAATTTCACCATATATATGAAACATAATTCAAATATATTTCCAACTATAAATTCATCGGTGACCTTCCTTGAGACCATTTTGGCTACCAGTTGAAGTTATTGAACAAAAATGGTATAGAGCCTGCGGTTGTGGAGGCATAAAATTAACATCATGATTTCATGTAAAATTAATTCTCATCAAGAGCTAGCGCCATTAATTACGTTTCTTAGGTCTACTGATAATTATAATATTTAAAGAATTATATAAAAAAAAAAAAACTTACTTGATATATATATCAACAAATTAGAAGCTATGCATATCCACACCCCAACTTCTGACATAGAAATCCGTCGCGAAGAAGAAAGCAGCAGCTAGTCTCGATAGTTAGCTCTCAGCCTTGCAGTCGAAAAACAACGGTCCTAATTGAGCTCATGAAGGTGCCATATAAATATATTGTTTTATGTAGGCTATTCAAGGTGATTTCCGGGCAACTCGTATGAAGATTCCTAAATTTTATTTTTGTCGTGTTTGCATATATATATAAATAAATAATATCTGATCATGTCAATGCAATGCAATTGTATGATTAATGGATATTGCATGGAAATTTTACTCGAATTTTGTCGAATTTCGTGGCAACCGCATGAAAGTTTCTACGTACAGACTATATTGTATGTATGGAACAAGCAATATTTATATTCGGAGATACTTTTTCGTACAAAATGTTTGGAAGAAGCAAAATTTAAAATTACGTATATATATATACAAAATGTTAACAAATTTCCAGAAACTTATTCATAGTATTCTTTTTCTTTAAAAAAAAATTACAAAGTACATGGATTTAAAAGAAAATCAATATATATTTACAAGTTACATTTTTTTTTAGGGAAAATACATTTTTTTTATCATTTAACTTTGATTTTCGTACGTCCTGCTAACTTTGAACTTTTAAATATCATCCTATAACTTACGAAAATTTATGTTTTTTGTCCTGTTACATGTTATTATAGGTCACTTATCCACATAAAATTTAACTTTGAACTTTTGCCACATAAGATTTATAGGATAAGTGACCTATAATAACAGGTAATAAGACAAAAAAAAAAAATTGTAAGTTATAGGATAAAATTCAAAAGTCCAAAATAAGCAGGACAAAATTAAAGTCAATCATAATTAAAGAACAAAAAAATGCATTTTCTTTTTTTTTTTATTGTGCCAGTAGGAACGTGTAGACTTGCACATGTACAATCATCACATTAGTAAACAAGTGTGCTGCTATATATATAGTGTCTCGACACTTTTTTTTTAAGCTAGCAAACGATGAGTTAGGGATCAACACAATTATACTTTATTCCAGCCCAAAGAATATGTTTTGTGTGTGATATGAAATCAACAATTTAAATAATAGAGCGCAAATGTAGCATAGAAATTACACAATATGAATATATTTAATTAATTTAGTATGTGTTACGTATATAATAGTTTTCCAATTAAAATTCCCAATATTTGATGGCATTTCTATAGTTTCTAGAGTAGTTATTGTGCGAAAAAATTAATTAATACTTTCCAAATAAATTTCACGATAAATTTGTTATAAATTATAATATGCCAAGTACGGGCTTAATAATTTTGAGACCCTAAATTGATAGTTTTTTATTTTAATCTTTCGGTCAATCAATAAAAAGAAAATCTTAATTAAACCCTGAGTTGATAATTTTACAATAGGTGCTGAATTAACATTATTATCAAATGACACATATATTCTTACATTTATTTAATTAATGATTTGAACCAATTAACTAAGGAGCTAGTTTTATATAAACTATAAGAGAAATATTTATAAATCCTAAATAAAATATGTGTATCATAAGATCTACTGTGACCCTCTCATAACTCCGACGCCTTAATTAAGAGGATTGCTTATGTCCAAAATGAAATTTAATTAGGAGATATTTCTTACTTTTTTTTTTTTTTTGACACAGATGACATTTTTTGTAATTAATATATCAAAAGAGAACCCTTACAAACTTTCATAAAATGTTTAAGAAAATGCTTTTAAATGCTAATCATGCATGATAATTCGTCCAAATTGTGAAATGCTTAAAATTTAAGACAAATTATACTATGAATCAACTCCATGCATGATTAATATTTTATATTATATGATATATATTTTAACAAGATTATAAGTTTTCAATAAAATATATAAATTTGATATATACTAGTTAGTGCATATCAATGAAATATATAATTAATTATATTATTTTGAGTTTACGGTAAAATTAATTTATTAGACATGCTCAAATTTAATGTTATTTTTTAGTTTGGATGAATATCATTATATCAAGAGAATAAATAAATGGACGATTATGTTACTTTTTTAATTTTATTTTAGAGGTGATTGTTTTATCATCGTATTCACACTCTCCCTCTCTAACTTTCTAAGTCATGGTTGAGAAAAACCCACTTGACCATGAGAAAAGACACTTATATCATCGTATTCAAATCATAATAATTAAATTCCGTCAAAATAAATTGAATATTAATTTAATTTCAACATTACAGGAAAAAAAAAAGTGTAAACTGTCCGACTCAACCACGACTATGGTGGGTGGGGTTGAAATTTATTTGGCACATTAAAAAGTGAACCATGCCGCATCTTCCAACAACTGTGGTTGCGAGCCCTTTTAATTTGAGAGCTCTACCTTAATTAAGGATCAAATAAATAAATAAATAATAAAACAAAAACAAAAATTGGTATAAACTTAAGTTTATGGTGAATTGGGTTTGTCAATTAATATTATTGTTATATGTATATATTATTACTGTATATTTACTATTATTGTTATGTATATATATACTATCATTATTAAAAAATTAAATATATATATATATATATTTCTTATTATATGTGTATAATATCTACAATGATTACACATAACGATGAGGTGTTTACAAGAAACCTACTCATAAAACAATAATGTAAGTTTTGTCGTGAAACTATATATCTAATACCTTCATATTTTGAAAAGAACTGATAATTTTCTTTTTAAGAAATGAAAGCTAATATTTTTTTTCATATAAATTGCAGCTGCAGGTCTTCTGTACATCTCATCTGGTCCATTAATTTCCACCAAAACTGTTCAAAGTTCTTTTTGGGCTCTTTGAATTAACTAATGTTGGAACCTCGTTGGAATCGTTGTCTGCTAGCTTTCTACTAGAGTAGCATATAAGCATATACTCCCTCTGTCCCAAGATAAACTTCATACTTTCCTTATATGGACGTTTCAACTCTTTTTTCACACCTCAAAAAAGGAAACAACTCGCACTCACAAAAGTCAATAAAGTATACTTTTTTATATTTTATTATTTAATTTTACACTCACATACTTCACTTTTTCTTAATATGCGTAAAACTCCACCTATGAAGAAAGTGTTGGGACGGAGGGAGTATAACTTTTTTAATTAGTAGGTTAGATATATAAAGTCATAGAGAGAGTGGGTGAGATTTTAATGATTATTAATTAGAGCTATTTTAGTAACTTATCTTGTTCTTTTCTTCAACTTTTTTTTGTAAATTCGTTGAGTTTGAAACTTTAATTGCATGCTGATGCGTAATTACTGCATGCTGTCCTGAAAATTAATTACTTAAAGTAGAAAAAAAATCCGGAGTTTTATTATTTGGACCTCTGAAAATCAATATGCATATTTAATATATAGAATGGAGGATTTAGAACAAACATAATTAGTGACCCGAGAAAAACACATTAACTTATTCAATAAATAACTATACTTTAAATCTAAAAAAAAAATTAACTTGAAATCTCAATAATATATATATATATATATTTTATACTTGAAACTATGTTTTTATATATGACTTTCATATTGGAAATAACCACAAATCTACAATATGAAGTGGTAAAACATTTATTGATTTCTACACGGTTAAAAAATTGTTAAAATTAACATTTTTTTAAAGAGATTATTACTACTAGAGGTTTTTTTTTCTATACTATACACAAGTAAGGTCATGCACTATTCACTAATTTTAATCGAGGCCAAATTCCTTCATCAATACCCTCCCTCATTGAATTAATAACTGAAATATCATTCCAGACAGTTGTAACCATCACATCCATCACCGTCCAAATTAAAATTCACTTTCTCTCTCTCAGAACCATCTCTCCTCCGGACGTGATATTCTTTCAGAACCTTCTCTCTCTAAATTCTCTCTCTTCTCCGGCTGTGATAGGCTAACGAAGACGGCAACCGGTGGACGGCGCAGCGATACAACATGTTCTCAATCGAGGTCATGCGCCGCTGATCTGAAATCCTTGCGCCGAAACCACCACAAACTCTAGACGGAAAACTCCATCGATGCCCCAAGGCGAGAACAGATTCCAGGCTAAAGGCGCGTTTCTGTTTCCAGGCGACGGATGTGCTTCGATTGATGTGCAGAGAAGGCGGCGACCGTTGGACGATGGGTGGTTGAGGCGAAGTTACGGCGGAGATCTGATTCTCGAATTGGTATGGCGGCTTCAAGCCAGCTATGGTGTTTCGCCATTGATTCCGACGTGTGGTCACGGGACAGCAAAAAGGTGGAGCGTCGATTCCAGACTTGGGTGAGTGAGGCAGAGGAGCGTGAGGCTGGAAATGGTGCGATGATCCCAGGCGGATTTTCACGGAGGAGGTGTAAGCAGTGGCCGATTTCAATTTGGAAACAGAGGCGGCAGACGCAACGGGGTTGTGCTTGTGTCGGTTTTCATGGCTGCGAAGGCATATTTCAGGTACGGGGTGCGACGAACCGGCGATGGTAACCACACATTTCACTTGGGCCAATTCTTATTTTAAATTTTGAAGCCCAAATACTTTCTGAGGCACATTTTTTCCTAGAGTATAAAAGGCTGAAGGGATTCACGTAGTAAGGGGACGCATATCACGCAATGTTCGCAGTAGGGAATTAGGAAAAGTTTGAGTAACACTTTAAATTCTTGTTTTGATTTCTTGGATTATTTCGATTAGTTTGATTTAATTTTAATTTCAAATTCTAATTAGGTTTTATGAATGTTGGTTATCTCCAAGGTAATTCCTCATGCTGTATTTCTTTTATTTTATCCCTCTTTCTGCCTTTTTTTTTTTTTGGCCTGGTTTTTTGGCAACAGGGGTCTTCAATTTTCGGTAGAATTTGGGCTTTTCTTTGTGCACGATGAGATTTCGATGGGCGGTTTCAGATTGCTACTTTCTGGACTTACAGTTGTCCCAGTTATTCATTAATGTATCTTCCAAGAAATTCTAAACGTCTCTCTCTAAGGCTTCTATTTATTCAATAGTACAATAAATAACTCAATGTTATACATGTGTTTCACCGGGAGTATTATTTATTACTAAAAAATCACACGTATTATTAATGAAAAGTGCGGTTTTAATATTTTTAGTAATACAATGTATGACTTTTCAGTAGTATTTTGTGTAAATTTTTAAAAAAAAATTTAAGTATTTTTGCGCTGTATTGCCCTTTTTTTACCCTACTCGTAGTAGCCTTCTATCACAATTCATATCCTAGCAAACCAATCCAACATATAGTCCTCCAACGTCTTTCATATATACTCCCTCCGTCCCACAGGAATTTGAACATTTTCCTTATTCGAACGTCCCACACAAATTTGCACACTAATAAAAAATGAAATATTGATTTATGTGCACACTCACAAACATATACACATATTTATCCATATACCACTACAATATATATAAAACATATTTTTCTTAAAAAATATGTCGTCTCGTAGGGTGCAAATTCCTACGGGACGGAGGGAGTAACATATAAAATTGCAATAAAAATAAAATATAGAAAAACAAAATTCAAATGTGGATGTCTCAGATGCACATAGTGAATCAGTCGAGTGTTCATATATACTGAAAAATATAAACTGATTATATTAAAAGGTGAGAGTTGATTAATTTACTAGAAATTTTATTTTGTTATCAATTTTTAATTAATTAACACACAAGACACTTTTTAATATAAATATTCTCAATTATTGAGTGAGTGTGTTGTACATTAAATGCATTAAAATTTACTCACTTCAAATATCTTCAATAGAAAACTCTCCCTCCCAAATAGAGCTGGAAAACGGGCCGGCCCATTTTTCAGTCGAGCCTATAAAAATTGAGCACAGCCCACGGCCCATTTTTTTTAAAATAATAATTTTAAAAATTATACTATAATCACTGTTAACTTATACTTTTACAATCCACAAACCAACAACACAAACATAAAATAGAACTAAAACTACAAATTCAAACATAAATTAAAAAAGAAATAAAGATCATTACTCATAGTCATAGTGTCCTAATATAATAAAAGCAGTTCATAAGTAGAGAAGAGGGGGAGTCGTGTGTTCCACTATTGAAAATTAGGAAACTAGGGTTTGTTGAATTATGAGGTGTATTTAAAAATGAAAATAGTACACGCCAAAGCTCAAAAGTCATAGAATCCATTATTTTTAATTCTATTATTTTAAAATAAATTTAATTATATTATTTTAAAATAAATTTTATTTCACCGGGCTAAACGGGCCAAA
The DNA here is from genome assembly GCA_026898435.1 of Prunella vulgaris. Lineage (NCBI taxonomy): Eukaryota > Viridiplantae > Streptophyta > Magnoliopsida > Lamiales > Lamiaceae > Prunella > Prunella vulgaris. Next base: position 8,266 of record JAPKLY010001534.1, on the reverse strand, counting down.
CCGCGGCCCACCGGGCCAAACGGGCCGGGCCAAAACGGCCCGATTTTTTTTGGGCCACTATTTTTCCGGCCCAGCCCAGGCCATACGTCGGGTAGGCCGGGCCGGAATTGCCAGCTCTACTCCCAAAGATTAGGGCCAATAGAAATCTGCATCTTTCCTGAGCTACCCGAAGAACAGGTGATGACAACGACCTTTGATTGGATGACAGTAATGGCGTTAAAGATTCTGAGTAGAAAATGGAATTAATTAAAAAATCTTCAATTTTTTCTATCAAAAATATTAGTTGTTAGTAGTTAGAAATTAGTTCACCAAACCTCCAAATACTTCAAGAATTACCTTCAGTCCATCTTATATCTCTCTTAATTTGTTTTCAAGGGGAATTGAATCTGAGCCAGCTCACCTGATTAAAAAAATCTTCACTAAACAATTGAAATTATTTATAATAAATTAAAAGTAGTAAGTAATTATACGGAAAAATATGAGTTGATTATACTGTTAATATATCTCAAGAAAATATGTTCGATAAATGTTTTTTATATACCACCATATTTAGCATTAATATTTTATTTTTATTTATTATATGTTTTATAAATTATTAATGTGTTTTTATTTTAAAATATAATTATATGCATCTAATAGAAATAGAAAAATATAAACTTTATACATTTTTTTATGTCGGAATGATTTTTGAAATACAAATAATTAAATTTGTTCTTCTTAAGAGTAGAAAATTGTTCTTTTAATTACATTAGTTGAAAAGAGCAGGTTTCTTGTTGAATTTATTTATAATACGATACTAATTTTATTATATTTATTTACAGATATTTTTACATTATTTTGGTTTCAATTTTTAGTTTCATCATTTACATATATAATATTAATATTTTAATAATCAGATCAGTGATCAAATGAAACAAGGCACTGGTTGTTGGTTTAATCGGTCCAACCGATCGGAATGGCTATCTAATCGTTAAAATTATTTCAACCTATTTTTTAATATTATCTATATTAAATTAAAAAATAAAATAAATTAAGTATTCTTATATAAAATGTTAATAAATTATAACTTTCACATTGAAATAAACATTATAAAATTATACACAATCAAAATTAAAATTTTCAAACATCCCAAATTATAGTATCAAACTGTAGTTCATAACACGTGCATAAGTCATGCATAGTCAAGTTTCAAATTATAATATTACTACTAAATTTTAATATATGTAAATTATAGAATAATTAAAAAGTTTTAGGATTGAGTGTGTCTAATGAATAATGATCTAATTTTTTTTTGCTCGGTAATGTTAGTGTTAGTTGTTACAAGTTAGTTCAAGTCTTCTTACGCTCCAAAAATATTTTCAAGTCAACCTTATAACTCCCTCCTTCGTTTCCAAAGGGAATCGAACTCAGATCACTCACTCAAGTGAGAAGCCAGGTGAGCTAACCCACATTAAGTGTTCTAATTTTATATACATTAAGTGTATCATGCAATTCAACTGTATTTTCAGATAGTTAAATCAATTATTAATGACTTACACATGTTATTATTGAAATAATGCATTTTTAAAAAGTGACTTTTCAGTAATATTGAATTTCATTTTCAATATTAATGAGTACTATAACTTACTAAAAGTACATTTAAATTACACGGCACACATATTACACACTTATTAAAAAAATACTGACGTGGGAGTGAGAGTGAGAGTGAGAGGGAGAGTCAAGGGAAGAGAGAAGAAAAATACTGACGAGAGTGAGAGTGAGAGTGAGAGTGAGAGTCAACAAAAAATACTGACGTGCGAGAGAATCACCAAAAGCATGCTGACGTGAGAGAGAATCAGCAAAAAAATGCACGTCAGCATACGACACAAGAGAACAAAATTAAGAAGCAAGCACATGGAGCCATGGAGGTCGATGCATCATCATGCATGCGTGTGCATATACACTTTCAAAAAATAATTGGCTATGAAACTAATTATTTAACAAAAATCTCTATAGTTTAATTGCAACAATATTTTATAATTATATGTAGATGTTGTGAAATTTAACCGGAATAATCGTCTTCAATAAGACTTTTAAGTAATCAGAACAATTGGTGAAGAACTCCTAAGAACACAATCAACAGGAATAATAAAATCAAAAGAACAAGCAATTTACGTGGTTCGATCAAATTGATCTACGTCCAAGTATGGGGTTGACTCACTTCACTAATCAATAGAGTAATGTTTACAGATTACAAGTTTTCTCTCTCAAGGATTTAGAATCTAAAATTCTCTCTAAGTAATGAGTGATAATTATTCACCAGGTATGAATATGTATATAAAGATGCCCAGATCCTAACTGCCCTCTAAATCAATAATCAATCAACGAGCTTGTATGGTTACAACCGCCTGAAATAACTGTTCCGGCATCCAATAAGATAGCTCCGCCAGCTGTCAAAATAACAACCTTAATGTCAGCTCGAAACTTTCAGCTTGAGTGACTCAGGAGATTGGTCATTTTCAGCTCAAGACATGCCTGTCAGTATGCCTGACTTTCTCAGGAGATGTCTGACTCAGGATGATAATCTCATGATTATACCTTCAGGTTACTGAGTCTTCAGGACAAGTGTCTTCACTGACCTGAACACTCAGGATGAGTGTCAGGATCAGAGCACTCAGACTCAGTAACGTCTTCGCCCTTTCTCAGACTCATTTTCTCTCAGGTTCAGGGTCTTGTCTCAGGATCAGGATTTTAATACTCAGTATCCAAACTCAACTTAGCTTTTACACTTAACAGTAGATATTATAATTTTTAAATTTACAAATAATCTATTAACAAAATTAACTTGTCTAAGAAATAAAATTCTTAAATAATTAATTATCAACAAATAATTTATTTATAGACAATTCTCACTATTAAATTTTTTATTGTCAATTTTATTGTTACATAGTAAATTCTGTTTAGAATATAATAGTTACTTTTCTTGCAGCAATACTTGTTTTAAGTAATAAGTTGAATATTGATTTCAATTAACACAATCCACTTCAAATACAAATAATTATGAGAGGGAAAGGGAGAGACTCAGACTTGATTAGTACTCAGATATGGGGCGTTTGGTATGAAATTCTGTAAATGAGTATATATATATATATATATATATATATATATATATATATAACAATTATAGAGGTAATGAGGTACACAATATTATTTTTTCATCCTAAATAAGATAATCATCACCCACATTTTATTACTCTCTTCTCATTTTATAATCATCCTCCTCAATCAATCTCCATACAAAAATCAACAACTTTCTTTTTATTCACTTTTTCTAAAATTCATTCTCATTACAATTGAAAAATTTGAAATAAACGCCCCTTAGAATAATGAGAAACTCACACACCAACTGAATGGTCCAGGCAAGCTTTACTTTATTGTGTCCATCTTTTCAACCATTTTCTCATCGTATATATATATATAACCACCATATATTTTGTCATTTGAGCTTATGATATAGCTGGGATTGTGTAAATTAAAGGAGATCCTATACATAAATGGAGCAACATGCAGATGAGGTGATGAAAAGAGTTGCATGGACAAGAGAAGAAGAAGAGAAGCTGCGAGAGTATGTTATGACACATGGACCTCATCATTGGGACACTATCGCCTCCAACTTAGGTAATTTGATGATGACATGATGAGCTTCAATCATATAATAATAATAATTATAAATGTGATGTGATGTAGATATAGGAAGGAGTGGAAACAGCTGCAGACAGAAATGGTTTCAGCACTTGAAGCCCGGCCCAATTCACCCATCAAGAAATTAACACTCCTCATTCTCACCCTCCGTTTTCAAGGCAAAGGGTAATTAATTTATTAATACACATGATCAGGCTCCTCGCTTTAGTGAGAGATTGATGATCGATGATGAGCAGATGGTCGAAGATTGCAAAGGAGTTGCCTGGGCGAACTGACAATCACATCAAAAATTTCTGGAACAGCACATGGATGAAGAAGGAAGCTCACCAACTCAATTGTCACGACCTCAAGAGTCAAGAATTCCTTAACAAAATGACTGCAACCTTAACCCACAGGATCATAAAAGAACAAGCTGCTGCTGCTGCTGATGCATATTCCATGGGTAACCTTAATTTTATACTTTATATATATATATATATGTGTGTGTGTGTGTGTGTGTGTGTGAAGTTGGATTTAATTTGGTGGGTTTTTTTTTTTATGGGTCTTACCACTATTTGTATCATGTTTTATGTTACAGTGTATAAGTTTTTTTTTTTCCAGATATTATGATCCATGGAAATTCCAACATGTACAAACTTCATATATATATATATATATATATACTATAAAAAAGAAAGTTCTCTACGAATATTTTTAATATAACTACAGAACTTTAGATGAAATATAATTTCGTCCTAAAAATAGCGGGAACTTGCTTATAATATTTTTTAAGCATAAAACATATTCTTCAATTGATTTATGTAGATAAATATTGTTAATTTATTGGTACGTACTATAATTTTCCTAGATAAATCGTTCATAGGTATTTTGTTGGAAATTTCGTAGCTATATATGTTATAAATTTAATTGGTAAGTAGCCAGTTATTTATGTTATTGTGATTTTTTAGTTTCAGAGGGGGAAATGGAGGGTAACTCTCTTAATTACACACACATATATATACACATCCAAATTAATTAATTGTAACGTGTTAATTTAATTACTTTTCCTGCAGAGACATTTGGTGGTGCAGAATGTTGGTCTGCTGATGAGGAAATGATGAGTAGTGATCATGGGAGCACTCTAATTAATGATGAATCAACTTCGTCGTCGTATATTTATCTTGATGATTTCTTCCCCATTGATATCTTTAATTAATTGGTAACATTAATTTGTTTTGGTCAGGTGCACCTGCACTTAATTAGGGGTCTTCATAAATATATGATTTGGTGAGTTTTGTTTAATGTTTATTTCATCTAAATATATATGTATATTGGAAGTTGTGTTTCTGGGATATGGATTCTCTGTTAGGTAATAAAACCAGTAAATAGTGTTGGGTATTAAAATGATAACTTAACCGTACGTATGTTTTAATATCCAGCACTATTTGATGGTTGTATTACCCAATAGAGAATCAATTTTCGTGTTTCAGACACAATTACTCTATATATTGTGCCGTGGACACGTCTAATTTGGAACATGTAATAATTTATTGCTTATTAATGTTGTATGTATATATATAAATTCGTGTTTTAGGGTTTGTATTTCGATGTAGTAGGTCTCTTTGTGGACAAAGTCTCTTTGTGGACAAAGTTTAAGCTTGTGAACTCCTTTGTAAATTACTCTCTGTACTCTGTGTGCATTTAAATAATTATGACACTTGTTTTATATATTTGTATGATTGTTTGTATATCAAAAGAATGCACATATTCAAATTAAGTATTTAACTTAATAAGAGTTGGTCTCGACTACTCTCTCTCTCTCTCAAATTAAAAATACCCTAAAGCCTAAAAGCCGCCGCCTCCTCCTCCTCTCGGTTGTCGCGTCGCCGCCCCCTCTCTCCGCCACACCCTTTCACTCACGCACGCACAGATCCGGCCACACCTTTCACTCACGCCGACCCCGCCTGCTGATCAGTGCTTTCTTCTGACTCTTCTTGTTGTTTCAGTGGTTTAACGGGTCCATCCTTTCCAATGGTACCGTAGTTACGGTGTCGATTGGTGGGAGGACCCGTTAAATCCTAGTTTTTATTTTTTATTTCTGTTGTCGTCGTTAGATTTCTGCGTTAATTTGGCCTTTTATTTCTATTTTAGATAATAATTTTCTTCTCCTACTCTAAGCAGTTGTGAGATTGTCTACACCCTGTGTGGTGTCTTCTTTGTATTTTGTTTGGTGTTTCTATCTTGATGGTGCGCTTAGGATTCAGATCTGGTAGTGTGCCAGATAATATTGAATTCTACAGGACTTCCTGTTGAAGTGCAGGATTGATCAGAGATGGATGCTGATTTTATATGGTGAAAAATCACCTTAGTGTGGGGTGTATTATTTGCCATAGAAATTAATAGGTGTTAGCGTCTTTTTCTTTGATAGACTCTTCATATCCTCTCGATTGGTTTGGAGTAGTTTTTGTTCTTTGGTTGGATGTAGTCAAGGGATTAGGATATTGATCTGTTGTACTCTAAACTTTCATATTTATTTATAAATGATAGTATCCTTTCAAAAAAAAATGCACATATTCTCTTTATAAAAATATAATTATTTAACTTAATAATAAAAATATATTATTGATTTTATGTTCACATTATATATTTTATTTATAAATGGAATCCTGCCAATTACTTTTACTTTATTTATTTTATCTCTTTTACTAGTTATATATTTTAATATTATTGCTTAATGTAAGTGTCTATTTCACTTTAGCATACATTTAATGAAGTAATTTTTTCAGCATGTAAATTATAACATAAGTATATTTTTAAGTATTACAAAGTATCATATTTTAAAAATTAAGTATTTGATTTTTTTTTTTTTTTGGAAAATTACTAATATGTACTATTCTCACTTGCTTGTATACATAATTAGATGAATAAGTGGGATATCCTTACCTTAAATCTATCTTTTAAAAGAACAGAGCATATTATATATCCAACAAAACTACTCATCAGAAAATCCCCTGATATGAGAAGAAGCGAAATAAATTGCATATCACTTTTTTACAAATTAAATTTTAATTTTCTAATTTTGATAAAGTAAATCATCTCCCTTCTTTTTTTTCCTATTCAAACTTCAGACCTCTAACCTAAAAGATGATGTGGATAACTAAATTTAGATACATCATCCCAATAAACCTCTTCGTTATTAAATATCTAAAAAAAAAAATAAGATTAATTAATATTAAAATTTTAAAAATAAATATAAATACATACAATTTTTTTCAAAATAGTCATGTTTTTAAAATTTTGTAATATTAATTAATTTTATTTATTTAAAAGTTTTTAATGAATTTCAAATATAAATGAAAATTAAATAAAATAAAATTAATATATGTTTAAAAAATACAAATATTTTGTTATATTTAAATAAATAAGTAGATTATATATATATATATATATATATTAAAAATATAAAAATTAAAATGTTTTTAAAAATTAAATTAAGTATTTTTTTAAAATTTGAAATATAATACTCCCTCTGTCCCAAGATAAATTTCACACTTTCCTTATATGGATGTCCCAACTCTTTCTTCACACCCAAAAAAGGAAATAATTCACACTCACAAAAGTCAATAAAATACACTTTTTATATTTTATTATTTAACTTCACACTCACATACTTCACTTTTTCTTAATATGCGTGAAACACCACCTATGAAGAAAATATTGGGACGGAGGGAGTATATAATTTTAAAATACAATAAAAATATTCAACTTTATTTACTTTTTAAAAGAAAAGAAGTACACATATATAATATTAATTTTTAAATATATTTTTTTAACTTTTTTTAAAAATTATACTCTCCATCTGCGAATAGTCTTCACACTTTTCAAAATTCTCCTCATAAATTAAAAAAAAGTGTAGAACTATTTCGGAACAAGGAGGGTAATAGTTATATAATTTCAAATCATGAATTTATGTGAGCTATTATAATTTTAAAATATATATATATATGATTTTTATATTTCAAAAAATATTGAATTATGTATATAAGTGTATATTTATATAAATTTAGAATCAATGTAAATTAATTAATTTATTGTTAATATAATTCAATTGTTTAGTGAGAATATGTATAATTTTCAAATTTTATTTTATATTTTATATTTCAATATTTTTAATAAAATATTGTATTTTTAAAAATATTAACTTTTATGTTTAAAATATAATAAAAAATTTCATTTAAAAATCATAATGAATGTGTATTTATAATTTTTATAGTATTTATTTAATTAATTATTGTTTCAAAATTTTTATTATATTTATAAGTATTTAATGATATGAATGCTTATTAAGATCACGACTATATATTTATTTTTACACATCAACTTTTAAATAAGGGAAAAAATGTTCGAAATTTAAATTGTTAAAAAAAAAAGTAAAGGAGATGACTTGCTTAAAATCTTAAATTAAATTACAAATTTAATAAAATAATAATAATTTAAAATAACATCCAAACATTATGCAACTAATCATATTCAATTCATGTTTAAAGTAATTAAACATTATTATTATTATTATTAAAGAGATTAATTCTCCTACTATATAATAATG
>JAPKLY010001533.1:16011-41261 GCA_026898435.1 Prunella vulgaris | reverse complement strand
ATTTCATGGAGATCTGTCAAACAAACTTTGGTGACCACATCGTCAAATCACTCAGAGATCATAGCTCTGTACGAAACTGCACGAGAATGTGTTTGGTTAAAGTCCTTGATAAAACACATTCACGATTCGTGTGGTATCCCTCTGTTGACTTAAACCCCTCAATTATCTATGTAGATAATGCTGCATGTATTGCACAAATGAGCAATGGCTATGTCAAAGGGAACTTGACGAAACATATTTCCCCAAAATTCTTTTATCCTCACGAACTCCAGAAGAGTGGTGAGATCACGATAAAACAAGTACGCTCAAGTGACAATCGGGATGCGTCGACTTGAAAGATTGTTATATTCAAGGGGAGTATCAAATACTAAACGATCATGATGATTGGATCCTAAAAGATCATTTATAATACTCCTCTGGGTAACTCCTGTATTCTTCCTTGTTATTGTTATTATGTCCAAGGGGGAGTGTTATAATATATTGGTATAATATATTACTCCCTTTGTCCCAGAGAAACTTACAAGTTTTCCTTTTCGGGACGTCCCAGAGGAACTTGCAGACTAAAAAAAGGAAACCCTTTTATAAACTTCACCCTCACAATATCTACATATTTACACAAAATGCCATTACTTTTTCATTTTTTGGGCCCACATTACACTCAATCCAACTAACTTTTTCACTTTTTACATAAAATTTACCAAATTAACCCTCAAAACACTATTTTTTTTACTTTATTCTACTTTCTTCTTAATTTGTGTGCCCCTCCTCCCTTGCAAATTGCTCTGGGACGGAGGAAGTATATTATAGTGGACATAATATTAGATTATAGTCCAGTGGGCTATAGGCCCACATACTTAGATGTTAGGGTTAAGGTACTTCTATTTAATGTTACGCTTCCATCATTGTAAACACTTTTACGACAGTTCATAATTTACTATTTCCTGGCTTGATCGCCCCCAGACTTAGTCACTTTGTGAAGAAAAATGGGTTAACAATCCTGTGTTCTTTATTTACGCTTATTGCTTTTACTTCGATTACAACATTAGTAACATAATATTTATAAACTTGACAAAACTTGTATGATTTTAAGCATAAAATTTCTTATATATATATATATATTTCAATAGCGCATACAATGTCATATGCATAAAAATAATTTAACCCACTTGTAGTCTTATATGCATTATCAGTGCATATATATATATATATATATATATATATATATATAAAAGGCAAAATCAATTTAATAACAATATATCTGGCAAAATCAATTTAATAACAATATATCTGGCAAAACCAAAAAAAAAAAAAAAAATTGATCTTTTTTATTATCAGCCACATAGCATAATCTTCAGGATGCCATCACTACGTGTCTTACATCCTCCACCACGTGTCTAAGAAATCAAATAAACGTGTTATTTTCCCCGCACTTCGTATTTTGTTTTTTGTTAACCTTTTCGGTTTCCCCATTTCCTACCCTGTTCCATATTATCCTCCACTTCTTCACCACTCCAACAGTTCTTCTCTTCTAGTTATTCGATGTTGCGTGTTTTCTCTCTTTGTATAATTTGGGTTCAATATTCTCAGCACAGTCCCGACGAAATTTGTCCGAGGAACGTCTTCCTCTTAGCATAGTGAAGAAGATATATTTGGGTTCAACATCTCCACAGGTACTTGGATAACAATAAATTTCCTTCTCATTCATTCATTCGTGATTTACATTAAGATATTTATATTTTAGTTATTGACTATTGCTTTTACTGATCATATTTGGCTATGTGTTATTGTATGGCTCGGTTCGGTACCGAACCAAATAGTCAAAACCAAAATAACTGAATTAATCATTATAAGGAATCGAAACCGAATCATATTAATTAAAAACCAAAACCGAAAATTTCGGTTCGATTTTGATTTTGATTTTATTCCGAAATAACCAAATATATTTGTAAAAAAATAATATTTAATGTTACATATATATATGCATATATATTATGATTTGAAATGTTATATACTCACTCCGTCCATGATAAATGGTCCACGTTGCCTTAAAGGTTCGTCCATCATAAATGGTCTACTTACCTAAAATGGAAAACTTACAATCATTATTTTTATTTTTTATACACATATACTCACTTTTACACATCACATCAAGTATTTTTTAATAATTAAATATTTTTTAATACTAATACACTCACTTTTACACATCAACATCTACTTTTCTTAATAACCGTGCACAACAAGAGTAGTCCAATTTTCATGGACGGAGGGAGTAAAATTTATAAATTATATGTAATATATATAAGTATATATAGTAATGTGAATATAATTATATTTTGGTTGGATTTTCGGTTATACAATTTTTTTACCTTAAAAACCAAAACCGAAACCAAAAATCAAAATTTTAAATATTTAAAATCAAAACTTAACCGAACCAAAATTATATTTCGATTCAGTTTGGTTTTTCGGTTTTAACTAAACAGTGCTCACCCCTAGTGTTATAAATATGGTGTATTTTTGTTGAAAGAATTATCTTAAATGCTCAAATTCAGGCATTTTATAGACAATGCATATTTTATGCTCAAACTAGATTTCATTTTTTCAAACATTTCTCTATTTTTATATCGTTTCCTATCGAGTTTAACTGATTGGTTTAATTTTGTTCCTATTCTTCTCTTTCTCTCCTCCCACTATGCCTTTGCTATTTTTATTGACGTGGAATTTTCTGGAGAGTAAGAAGACTCTTTCTCCTTTCACACAGCTTTCACCCGGCTGCTCCACATGTCTTGAGCAATTTTTATGGTTTTAGTGTTGTGCTGCTCTTTTTTGTTGTTTGTTTTTCATTCAGTCAATATTTTTAGATGTGGTTTGAGTATTTTTTAACATGCTATGAGATTTATATATCTTAGTAAAAAGAGATTTGCGGCAAGGAGAGAGTCTGAAAGACATTATCTATTAGTTTGAAAGTTGTCATTTCTATAACAAAGTCAAGGGTATTTATTACTTTTGATTTTGGACTTAAGTACATTCCGATGATTTAATGGTTGCTGTAGTTTACATTGCATTGCTAGGAAAGATGGGTCAGTGAAGTTGTTCATGTTGCATCTCTTGTAAAGATATTTTACAAAAAATGTCTGTTTTTTTATTTATTTAACCTATTAAAAACCCAACACTTAGAAATAATGTAACTTAAAAATAAGGCAATGAATGATTTTTGCCTCTTCTTTATTTGAAATTCAATACCCCTGAAACTCCACTTCATCAGTAAAAAAATGTCTTATATTTTTGTACTTTATTATTTTAAAATTATTGAGTTATTTGTGATGGTATCCTTTAGAAGCTTTAGTAATTATTTCTGACCTAACACTTTTTAGAGTAGGTATTGTGTGAAAGTGGTTCATATCAAGAACCACCTTTTAACAAGGCAAAAAAATAAATTCATAAATATAAACTTTGTATCATAAGATGGTTTATATCATGAAACTGGTTTATATAATACTTTGCCAACTTTTTATTGCTTATTAAAGTCTCTAATCTTCTATTATGTGGTTCTGAAATGGTGTATATATTCTATTAAAAAATAGTATGGTCACTCCCAGAAATTTCAGTACCCCATTTATAGTTTGTGTTTCTTTTTTTCGTTTAAGTTGGGGCCGGTGGGTGTGGAAGTTTGCTTGAATACATACTATTTTTTAAGATTATATAAAAGGACTTTAGGCTGTTGTTTTCATCTCATCACAATATTGCACATACCTTTTCATCAATAATAGTATTTACGCAAATAAAATAACAGAAGCATAAAATTTTTCATTACCTACACAACCACTATTTGGAGACAGAGTGATGCTTTTCAAGGTTGATCAGTATTAATGACAGTTTTTAATTTAACAGACATATTTTAAGGGAAAAGGAAATATATGAGAATAAGTTATTCTCTTTATAGATTAGCAATTAGTCTCATTTTCTAGCATACATGGATGATCATAATCATTTTGTTTATTTTTGTATATTGGGTAAATTAAGAAAGAATGCAAAATAATAATGTGTATTGCTTCAAATTATTATTTAGTATTATTGATAATGAAAGTTGAACAATTTGAAAATTTTCAATTGCATATTCATGATTAGATGCACTGTGATGAGTACTTGAAATCAATAAGAGAGTGAAAATATGAAACAAATTCAAGAAATTCTAGAAGTATTGTATAGAGATATTAGATGCAATTATTTTGTAACTGTCCTTACTATATAATTTTTATTTAATAGAATTTACTCAAATTCGCATTAAAAGTTTGGGTGACCACCCCAATTTTTGAGGTGTGCCCTCACTAATATTATATATATGTATATATATATATATATTATATCAACATAGTATATGAATTTTTTTTTTTAATTAAAAGCGCTGAAAGCATGTAGATAATCACACTGTGACTGTATCAAAAGAATAAAAATTGCGCAGATCCTTATCAAATATTAAAGGAGATGCATACACTCTAATTTCAGATATATCAAGAATTATAATATTCTTTTAATTTTTTTTTTTTTTTAAAATTATGCTCAGAGTGTCTCTGATACCATTTGTTAGAAAATTTAATTCAATAATATTATAAATATGTCTTAACACAAATGCCGGAATACTAACATTTGAATGTACATTATTTCGATACTCATGTTCCTGCGATACATTTGTACACAAATAAAAATAGGCAAAGTATTATTTAAAAGATACACATAATAAATATTATAGTAACAACAATTCATTATAAGTATTTTGAGATTTCATTGTTATACAAATAGATGACATAAAATATGATATAAAAACTAAAATCACAATGTGTATGAACACTATACTTTATATGAATTAACATTACAAATTACCATGCATTCCACAGTAAATGAATTAGCATCACTATATTTATGAACTAACATTAAATTTTACATGAACTAAAACTACATATAAAATATATGCTACTACCTGAATTGAAATATATTATGGCTTAGTCTTGTATACACCAGTTATACCGTGCAACTCAAGTTTATTTTTAAAAAGTTACACAAAATACTACTGAAAAGTTACACATATTATTACTGAAAAATGTATTTTAATAGTGTAATTTTTCAGTAATAATTTGTGTAATTTTTTAATAGTAAATAGTGTAACTGTTTAAAAATACACTTGAGTTGCACGGTGCAACTGTTGCACAAGAGACAGCTTACTCATATATTATATATGTTTCGTGAGTAATATTCCCATAATACCCATTCGTAAAAATATTATATTTACACACTTTTGATTTGATGTGCTTAGTTTAATCATTTGTTTAAGGAGGGAATAGCGGTGGTAATATCCATATATTATCTTTCTGAAAATTCAGCTAGCGCCAGTACTCTTATTATGTATGCATATATAAAATATCAGTAATCTTATCTTTTCTGCAATTCTGGTTGGGGCCATTTATATATTGTCAGAAATTATATTCGGCATCCTACACAACCGAATAATATAATTATATGTCGATTTAATTAATTAATTTATATAATCATCAATATATAAGAAATAGATGATCATATTCATATGCAAATTGGCAATTTGAGTAGATCTGTCGAATAGTGAAGGTAGCATACTCAGTAATGGGGCTCAAGTTGAAGCGTATGAATGCTGGAGATGGTGCAACTAGCTATACCAACAACTCAGGCCTTCAGGTCCTCTCTCTCTCTCTCTCTCTCTCTCTCATATGCATATATATATATATATATATATAAGTATGCATGTATTAATATTGTTGCAGAAATTTGTGATATCAAAGACATGGTGTGTGTTGGAGGAAAGCTTGGAAGATATGTTCAGGAGTTGCAATATTAATATTAATGGAGGTGGCATAATTAGAGTGGCCGATGTGGGATGTGGACCTGGGCCCAACACCCTTTTAGTGGTTTCCCATGTTATGGAGACCATCAAACGTTTGTTCAAATATAAGGACTTGCCTCAAGTAGAGGTATTTCTGAATGATCTCCCAGGTAATGACTTCAACGCCCTCTTCAAATCACTCTACAAAAGGAAAGATGATCAGTTATTAGATGCCTGCTTTATCTATGCTGCACCGGGTTCCTTCGATGGACATCTCTTTCCAACCAACACTCTACACTTTGTTTACTCATCCTACAGCCTTCATTGGCTCTCTCAGGTAATAATTAGTATATTATTATTATTATTATCAATGTTTTAAAAAACTAATTCGGAACCGAGACGTTTTTCTATAGTAAACCGAGGCGTGGGAACCGATTCGAACTTAAGCGTAGGAACCGAGGCGTAGACTATATATATATATATAAAACACCAAATCAAGACATATATATAAAGTTTATCATATTAATTATTAAAGTAACCTCCCTGCCATGGCACCAACTGCAAATCATAATTTATAAGTACTCTTTTACGTGATTTAAAAAAAAACCAAATAAAAAGTAGTTTAAACTTTAAAGAACGTGCGCCTGCCATTATATGTGATAGTGGGTATTATAAACTTAATAAAGAAAAATACTTTAGTTTAAGTTTTAACACAGTACAGTACCTATCTATATTATATATATATATATATATATATATATATATATATAATTTTAATTATATTATATCAGAGTGAAGAAGACGAACTTCGTTGTATCAATCGGAGAAGAAGTAGAGTGCGATGTGCCGCCGCTGCCTGACTCGGAGAGGAATTACGCTGCTACGGTAATTTATGGCACTCAACTAAGGTAAAATTCTCGAGGATTTCTTAGAATTGAAACCAAATCAATCGTAAGATTTACTCGAGGATGTCTTAGAATTGAAACCAAATCAAACTTTATATAGAAAAACAGAGGCCCATTCGATTTTGTGCATAAAAAAGGAAATTTTTGGCCTCGCGACTAACGCGGAAGCCTCAAACCGCCTCGGAAATTCGAACCGCCTCACACCGCCTCGGTTAATCAAGGCTTACGTCAATTACCAAATAACTCAGGCGTACGCCTCCGAGACGTTATTTGACAGTTTCGAACTGAGGCGAGCCTCAGTTCGTAAGCCTCAAACGATTATTAAAACATTGATTATTATTATTATTATTATTATATATACATACCGAGACAAAATGTTTTTTGGTCTCATAATTTATTGATTGTCCGTTTTTTATCCCAAAAATTTTGACTTTTTGATTTTAGTCCCGTAACTCTTGGGTTTGTCCAATTTTGATCTCATTAATTTTACCGAATTGTATAAACAATACTATCATTTTTTGCCATGCACGCGTGTACGGCACATGTGGTGGTTGAATTTGGGATTTTTCAATACTGTTGCTGATGTGTGCTGGCAAATAATATCAATTTTTCTTTCATTTTGTATTTTTTTTATTCATTGTTTCTTTATATTATTGAAATGCTAATAAAAAATAATAAAATATCAGTAAGGATGATAGAAAGTTCCAAATTCATCCACTATATGCACCGTGCATGGCAAAAAATAATATTATTTTTATCTTTTTTGTAAAAATAAAATTAAAATTGAAGAGTCTGTTATAGGTGCAAAGAAAGTGAAATAAAGATCAGCTGAGCAAGTACTGCTGATTAACTAAACATTAATACTATCAGCTAAAGGGGTCAGCTGATAGGTCTGCTGAGGGTCATCTGATATGGTCAGTTGGGATCATCTGGAAGTCTACTGAAAGTCATTTGGTATATCACTGGAGTCAGCTGGGGAAGTCAGCTGAGGGGGTCAGCTGATGTAGTCTCTTGAGTGGTCAGGATGATAAGTCAGGATGGTTGATCAGGCTGATGGTCAGGATGGTTGGTCAGGTCAGTTGATCAGGTAAGGATGAAGGTCTACTGATGATATCAGCTGAGTGCTCAGACTCAGTTGAGGACATATCAAATCAACAGACAAGAAAAGAGCATACTGACAAAAAATGAGCATACTGACTCCAAGTCAGGAATTAACCAAGAATCAGTTACGAAGCAGTTTAAACTTCCACTTGGGCAATTGGTGATCAGTTTAACAGAATTAAAACTGAAGACCGTTGGGCTCTGACAGTTATTCTTTTTCGGTTGCAACTGTAGCAGTTTCTTGTTAGTTGGTTACAAACTCAAGGATTAATTTGAGTTCTCGTTCCTATATATATACTCACCTATGTATAGAGAAAACCAACACACATCATACTCTAGAGAGATTAAAAAATACTTGTAATTTGTATCATCTTCCATTGATTAGTGAAAGAGGTGCCTCATCCGTGGACGTAGATCATTCCTGATTGAACCACGTAAATTTTGGTGTTCTTCAATTTTTTTATTCCAATTGATTTCAAACAATCATTGCTAACTGTGGGAAGGAAGATTGTTGGTCAAATCAACTGCTATGGCTTCTACGAAGATGGAGTTTGAGAAATTCACAGGAGCGAATGATTTTGGTTTGTGAAAGGTGAAGATGAAAGCTCTCCTCACACACCATGGATTATCAAATGCTCTGAAACCAGCGAATCAGTGGCCATCATCATCCGCATCAGAACCTGCAAAGAGGCAGGAGATTCTGGACAAGGCTCATAGCACAATCATTTTGTGCTTGGGAGACAAACCTCTGAGGGAGGTATATAAGGAGAAGACTGCCATTGATGTATGGAACAAGCTGGAACAGGTGTATCAAACGAAGTCGGTTACCAATAAGTTGTTCATGAAGCAGAGGCTTCATTCCTTCAAAATGACTGAAGACAGGGATCTTGTTGAACAGCTTGAAGAATTTAACAAAGCAGTGGATGATTTGGACAATCTTGAAGTCAAGATTGAAGATGAGGATAAAGTCCTGGTGTTACTGAATTATCTACCAAAATCCTTAGAGAATTTTAAGGATGCTCTGTTATTTGGAAGGCAGGAGAAGATGTCACCTGATGATATTCAAAATGCATTGAAAACTAAGGCGCTTCAAATGCAATCTGAAAGGAAGAACACAAATCAAAGAGATGAGCTGAATATCAAATTCAAGAAAGGGAAGAAACCTTTTCAGGGAAAGAAGAAGAGGAATGGTAAAGGCCCTGAATCTGGAAAATTTGTGGAAAAGAGAAAATGTTTCTCATGTCAGAAGGTGGGACATCTCAAGAAGAATTGTCCTGACAAATCCAGGAAGCAAGAAGAGGATCAGAAGGTTGATGTCACAATTGCTACTCAGGAAGGATATGATAGTGCTGAGGTTTTGGCTGTTACTGATGTCAAGCTGAGTGAAGATTGGGAGTTGGATTCTGGGTGCTCATTTCATATGTGTCCCAATGAAAGTTTATTCAGGGATCGCAAGAAATTTGATGGTGGATCAGTTCTCTTGGGGAATGATCAGATGTGCAAAGTCAGAGGCTCTGGCTCAGTAAAGCTGAGACTACTTGATGGTGCTGAGAGGATACTACAAGATGTCAGGTTTGTACATGAGCTGAAGAGAAATCTTATTTCTCTTGGATCACTTAATGTTTTGGGATATGAATTCAATACAAAGAATGGATTCATATTGATAACCAAGGATAATAACATTGTGATGAAGGGCAAGAAGGTCAATGACTTGTACATTTTAATTGGTAACTCAGCTGTCGGATCAGTGAATGCAGTAATGGGCAGCTCTGATGCTATCTTGTGGCACAAGAGGTTAGGGCACATTGGTGAAAGAGGACTGAATGAACTTTCCAAGCAGAAGGCATTTGAGGATTCAAGAATAATCAAATTGGATTTTTGTGATCACTGTGTATTGGGAAAATCCAAGAAACACTCTTATTCAAAGGGGCAACATCATACTGATGCTCCTCTGGACTATGTACACTCGAACATCTGGGGGCCTTCAAGAACTGAGACTCATGGCGGTGGAAAGTACTTCATGACTATCATTGATGATTTCAGTAGAAAGGTGTGGGTGATCATCCTGAAGCAGAAGAGTGAAGCCTTTGGAAAATTCAGGGAATGTCTTCTTGAACAAGAAAATAAAAAAGGCAGATCCTTAAAGCATCTCAGGACTGACAATGGGCTTGAGTATGTGTCAGAAGAGTTTGAAAATTTCTGCAGAGAAATGGGCATAACAAGACACAAAACTGTTCCAGCAAATTCTCAACAAAATGGACTTGTTGAGAGGATAAACAAGACTATTTTGGAGAAGGTCAGGTGCATGCTATCAGATGCTAAACTACCTAAAGTATTATGGGGAGAGGCAGTTAATACTGCTTGTGAATAAAGCAAAAGGGCAGAAGGTTGTCATCTCAAAATGGATATTGAAGAGAAAGTCTGAAATTGGGTCAGATGGACTGGAGCTGATCAGATACAAGGCAAGATTGGTTGCAAGGGGATTTACTCAGAGGGAAGGAATAAACTTCAATGAAGTGTTTTCACCAGTTGTGAAGCACTGCTCAATAAGGATCTTATTGTCTAAGGTAAATCAGGATGGACTGAAGTTACAACAGCTGGATGTCAAAACTGCATTTCTACATGGAGAGCTTGAAGAAACCATTTATATGCAGCAGCCTGAGGGGTTCATACTATCAGAAGATGAAGGAAATGTATGTTTGCTGAAGAAGTCATTGTATGAACTTAAGCAAAGCCCAAGGCAGTGGTATAAAAGGTTTGATAGCTTCATGGTTTCAATAGGCTTCAGCAGATTCAAGTATGACAGTTGTGTGTATCTGGAAAAACAAGGCTCGGAGGTACTTACATATCTATTACTTTATGTGGATGATATGTTAATTGCTAGCAAAAGCCTTGGAAGAATTCAAAAACTGAAGGATAAGCTCAGTTCAACCTTTGACATGAAAGACCTTGGAAGTGCTAAGAGAATTCTGGGTATGGATATTATCAGGAACAAGTCAGCTGGAAGGATGTTCTTGACTCAGCAGGACTACATACTGAAAATCTTGAGAAGATTCAACATGCATGAGTCAAGATCAGTCACTATTCCTCTTGGACAACACTTCAAACTGACAGCTGATCAATGTCCCAGGAGTGGTCAAGATAAGTCTCAGATGAACAAGATACCTTATTCAAATGGAGTTGGAAGCATAATGTATGCCATGGTTTGCAGCAGACCTGATATTGCTCATGTAGTGAGCTTGGTCAGCAGGTTTATGGCTAATCCTGGAAAGGCACATTGGGAAGCTTTCAAGTGGATAATGAGATATTTGAAAGGTTAAGCACATTTGAGATTATTATTTGAGAGGACTCAGGAGGACAAGCAACCTCTACAAGGTTTTGTAGATTGTGACTATGCTGGAAGCATAGATACAAGAAAATCTCTGACTGGATATGTGTTTACACTTTATGGCACAACCATCAGTTGGAGGACTGCATTATAGTCAGTGGTTACATTATCAACCATTGAAGCTGAATACATTGCAGTGACAGAAGCAGTAAAGGAGGCTATGTGGCTGAAGGGTATTATCAGGGAATTTGGGATCGGGCAAGATAAAGTTACTGTGCAATGTGATAATCAGAGTGTCATTCACTTAGTCAAGCATCATGTC
Source organism: Prunella vulgaris (assembly GCA_026898435.1). NCBI lineage: Eukaryota > Viridiplantae > Streptophyta > Magnoliopsida > Lamiales > Lamiaceae > Prunella > Prunella vulgaris. Next base: position 29,757 of record JAPKLY010001533.1, on the reverse strand, counting down.
TTTTCATGAAAGATCTAAACATATTGATGTGAGGCTTCACTTTGTGAGAGATGTGGTGGAAAAGAAGGTGATCACAATACAGAAAGTTTCAAGTGATGACAATGCTGCTGATATGCTAACTAAGGTCATACCTAGTTAAAAATTCAACTACTGTTCGGAGCTGGTTAAGGTATAGTCTTGGGATGTGCCTTAATTCTACTTTGATGTGAAGGTTAGGTGGAGGCATCTCACTTACTTTGAGGTAAAGAATTGTTATAGGTGCAAAGGAAGTGAAATAAAGATCAGATGAGCAAGTACTGCTGATTAACTGAACATTAATACTATCAGCTAAAGGGGTCAGCTGATAGGTCTGCTGAGGGTCATCTGATATGGTAAGCTGGGATCATCTGGAAGTCTACTGAAAGTCATCTGGTATATCAGCGGAGTCAGCTGGGGAAGTTAGCTGAGGGGGTCAACTGATGTAGTCTCCTGAGTGGTCAGGATGGTCTGTCAGGATGGTTGATCAGACTGATGGTCAGGATGGTTGGTCAGGACAGGATGATGGTCAGGTCAGTTGATCAGGTAAGGATGAATGTCTACTGATGATATCAGCTGAGTGCTCAGACTCAGCTGAGGACATATCAAATCAGCCGACAAGAAAGGAGCATACTGACTCCAAGTCAGGAATTAACCAAGAATCAGGTACGAAGCAGTTTAAACTTCCACTTGGGCAATTGGTGATCAGTTTAACAGAATTAAAACTGAAGACCGTTGGGCTCTGACAGTTATTCTTTTTCGGTTGCAACTGTAGCAGTTTCTTGTTAGTTGGTTACAAACTCAAGGATTAATTTGAGTTCTCGTTCCTATATATATACTCACCTATGTATAGAGAAAACCTACACGCATCATACTCTAGAGAGATCCAAAAATACTTGTAATTTGTATCATCTTCCATTGATTAGTGAAAGAGGTGCCTCATCCGTGGACGTAGATCATTCCTGATCGAACCACGTAAATCTTGACGTTCTTCAATTTCTTTATTCCAATTGATTTCAAACAATCATTGTTAACTCAACAGAGTCAAATTTTTTTAGATCAAAAGCGGTCACTCAATAAGCTATGGAATCAAAAAATATTTTTTCTATATGTATTGTTAAAACAAAAACCCAAGAAAGATACAAAAACGAGAAAAAAAACGCAAAAGTTATGTGGTAAAATAAATAATACAGAATTTTCATTGTATTTTGTCGTTGTGTTAGCTACATTACTTGTATCCACGTACAGTAGTGAGGAGCCGTATGTCAGATAATAGAGCTATATATATAAATCTCAATCTGAACCTAAAATATAGAATTAAAATTCAAATTGAGCCCAAATCTATTATATAAATTGCACATGGAGTTAAGGTTCAAGGCATGAATGTGTACGTGTCTTTTTCAATAAATATGACTAGAATATAACTTAAAATTTTTATTTATCATATTAATTAGTCACTGCGTAATTAACTTGTGTGGTTTGTAATATATTTGACTAGAATAAATTTAATTTTTCATTTATCATATTAATTAGTTACTCCTTAATTAATTTGGTAGGTTCCTGAAGGAGTTGGGAAGAATAACAAGGAAAATATACACAGCTCAATGACAAGTCCACCCCACGTATTTGAAGCATATGGCAAGCAATTCCAGACGGATTTCTCGAGGTCCATACATGAGATCACTTCATCTAAAATAAAATAAGATAATCCTTTCAAAAAAATAATAATAAAATAAGATAATATATATATATATATATTATATAATATTAATTTTTTAAGGAGAGTAAGGAGTGATGGAAAAATTAGGACAGTAATTATCTGACTATTAAGGCCGTATCCCACATCGGTAGTGAGTCTGGTCTTGGGTGGGCTTATAAGTCTGGGCAATCCTCTCATTTACAACCTGGTTTTAAGTGTAGAGTTAGACCTTCATACATGGTATCAGAGCCACCTCTCTACTCGATGTGTGAATCCACCTGTAGAATCACGTTTCGAGCTTGATGAGCCTCTACGTGAGGGAGGGTACTTACAACCTGGTTTTAAGTCTAGAGTTAGACCTTCATAGACTGACCAATTCGAGTTGATTTGACTATAATTTGCTACTACTAATTTTAATAGTTATTGTTTTTAAACTATAAATTCGGAGAGTTATAAAATTCATTTAACCAACAGCCCTAAGCTAGGGTCTTTAAAAAAAGGTTATTAGCTATATCTGTTTCAAGAAAATTTGCATACTTTTTAATTATGTGGATGTCCTCAGTGGTGAAAATTTTACGTAGGAGTAATATATACATACATATATGTGTGTTATAAATTACTTGTGGAAAATTAAAATAAATTATAATTAACAATATATATTATGTGCAGATTTCTAAGCATTCGAGGTAAGGAAGTAGTAGGCGGTGGAGGTATGGTATTGACATTAATTGGAAGAAGATTTGTGGATGTGTCTCCCAACGATGGACTTATAAATATATATTAATTTGCCGCTTGCACACATCCTTCTTCACATGGTTGCACAGGTAATTAATAACAACTACCTCCACACGTACTCCCCTCCTTTTATATATATATATATAATTGAACCAAATAATATATTTTCAGTTTTAAACTATAAGATTTTTGCAAATTCTTTTATAATTAATAGTTCTTAACGAATATCAGAACCAAATTAATCAAATAAATTTCATACTAAACTAATTAATCTCACTTTTATCAATATCTCGAATTAAATTCACGTGTGTAATTTATCATATAATTATCAACAATATATATATAGAATTGTGGTTTTAATTAAACGGAAATTAGTTTGATATATATATATATATATAATAGGGAATAGTAAAGGAGGAAGATTTGTACTCTTTCAACGTGCCTGTGTACACTCCATGCATGCAAGAGATTGAGGCAATAATAAGGGAGGAAGGATCCTTCAGTTTGGAGAAGATGGAGGTTTTTGAGGTCCCATGGGATGCCAACGTGGACGATGATCATGTCCATTTTGATAAACACGTGAGTGGGACAACTGTGGCAGCTTGTGTTCGGGCTTTCATAGAGCCCATGTTAGTCTCCCATTTCGGGCCCTCCCTCAATCTCGACGCTGTCTTATGCTCACAAAATGGGAGACATTTTGGCCGCACAAAGACCATCCTATTTCTCTCCTGTTATTGCCTTGACTAGGAAAGGATAGGATAGGATGATCCAGCATAATTACAATATTTTTATTCTGTCGCTTTTATTTTAATTATTTGAAGATGAGAACAATCTAAAAAAATAATATTTCATAATTACAATAAACACTATAACAAATATGCAATATTAGCAAGAGTACAAACACAAGGGATACTACTATCCCTATTTATCTTATGTTTTTTTATCCTTATTTATCGTATGCAGGAGTGCTATTTTTATCCCTATTTTTAGATTACGCGGGAGTGCTATTTTTATCCCTATTTATCTTATGTTTGGTTAATGTATAAGTGATTTATAATAAAAAAATTATTATATAATTTCATCTGAAAAGAGTATAAGTAATTTGTCCATAAACAAAGAATTATTTATCAATACTATTCATTAAAGCAATCTAAGCACTTATTGAATTTAACTATTTCTTGGATCTAATTATTATATGATATATATTTGAGATTTTATATATTTTAATTTCATTATATAAAAATCAGCGTGGACGATGAGCTTGAGACTTTGAAGTATACTTCTCTCTAGATTTTAGGTTCAAAATCATAATGTGTGATTAGTTTATTAGATGGACCAATTCATACAGAGTTTTACTTATATTTGAAATAAATCCTTCCACTAATGAGCGATAAGTTATGGATTTTCCAAATTAATCGATCCAAAAATCGAATAATAATTATCAAAGAAATATATATATATATATAACAATCCGCTTAAATAGTAGTAATGAATTATTTAATTGGGTTTTTTGTAATTTGTGTGGGCCTATGGATTCCTGTCTGGCGTATAAAATTAGAATACTGCCCGACTATATACCCCTCCAATTTTATAAGATACACATACATATTGTTGATAAAATTTACTAATGGTGTTTGTTATGTGGCTATTATAATGCGTATTAATTCTACCAAACAATAACCCAAGATTGTGTTCTTGAGTTGATAATATGGATGATATAGAGAGAGAAAGTAGAGAGTTTAGAGAGAGAAAATATTTGTTGTATTATGATTGAATTGTATTGAAAAATTGTGTGAATAGTACAAGAGAGACCTTATTTATAGGTGTGCAAGTGTGAGGTGGCACCTTGTGAGCCTATATGGCTTCCGGTGTTGACGAAGGTCCGTAACCTTCGCCTTGGCCCCTCACAATGCTCCCTTCTTGATGCTCTAAGCTATTACACATACATATCCTACTGATGCGCCCGTCAGCCGGGCTCTTGGTTGGGCGAGGTCCTTGGCGAGCTCTTCTGCCTTGTGCGCTTCTTGGGGATGATGCAGCGGCGGAGCTCGGCGAGGTCTCCTCGACAGGGGGCGAGCTCCCTTCCGAGTAGGGAAGCTCTCCCGCAACTCCCCCTTCCCCTGGTACTTGGTTGCCGGCCTTGGCTCTATCGGGAGCTCGGGCGAGGTTCTCACCTACCTCGCCGAGCTCCCCTATGTTGGCCATGGTTCGGACCAATGACCCAGCTCCCGCTCACCTCGGTGACCTTCGTAGCTTCGAGCTAGTCCCTTGATTATCTTTCAGTGGTTCGCCTTGTCAACATTTGCCCCCCAGCTCGCACACATCATGTTTTGTTCAATGTGTGGGCGAGCAGATTTATCCTTGTGGACGAAGGCTCGGGCATTGGCGAACTATCTGCTTGACGAGTACCGAGCTCGCGGGTGAGCTCCCTTATGGTTGTTTCTCATGCCGACGTGGAGCGGGATTTGAGGCGTCGTGCACGCCTTTTGAGGCTCTAGTTCCCGCGCCCATTATGATAATGTTTTCAAATTTTTGCAACTTGGTCCCCGCACTTTCTGGATATTACAGCTCGCTTCGACGCCTATAAATAGGGGAGGGTGAATTCATTTTCCACTTTCACACTTTCGATTCTTCCGAGCTTTCCTCCGGCGATCGTTTTTATTGCATCCGATGGATTTTCGAAAGCTTCTCAAGATAGAATCTGAGTCTTTTTTTCTTTTCTTCTTCCCTTTTGCAGATTTTCCCCGTTTCCTTTTTTATTTCTTCGGGTTTCCGGGAATTTTGAACGTTTTCGGCGACTTTCGAACTTCTCGATCACCCCCGTTCCGTAACTCCGGCGGTCAGACTTTCTCTGAGAACGTATAACTTTGGAACTCAGCCCCAACCATGTCAACTCAATCCTCGAGTAGGACATTATCAAACCGTAATCCTGAGAAACGCCCCATCACCGAAAACGAATCGCTCCCTCTCATCACTCCAATAATACTCGGCTCTAATTCCGAGGCGACTTCCGTAGCTCGCCCGGACTCCGGTGAGCTCCCTGGGAGAGTCCAATCCGACCCGGGGGAGAAAGCCACCACCTCCGAGCAAAGTGAAGAGTCCTACCTCCGCGAGCTCTGGCGAAGCCATGAGCCAGCCTCTAACGAGGCCTTAGCAGAGGATGAAGAGGTCACCGAGGCTGACAGGGAGGTCGCCGAGGTAGGCGGACCTGGGGGCAACCTCGGTGAGGTGACTGTCGAATACCTTTGTGCCATTGGTTTCCCAGAATCCCAACTTCTCGAGCACCAAGTCTCAGAGGAGGTCGTCCATCCTTTCGACTGGGAGGAGTACGTCGCCGAGCATGTGGCGAGTTTCCCTTGCCCAGACCGAGTGCTTCTTCTCGATCTAGAAGAGGTCACCGCATCTGATTACAAAGCCGGTGAGGTTGTGAGTATCATCAATGAGTACTCTCTTCCCAACATACGCAAGAAGTTTCGCATCCCGCTCGATATTTTCAAGTATGCCCCTGAAAAGAACGAGCGGGTCAACTCGCCTCCCGAAGGGTTAACCGCCATCAACATACATACCCTCGAGGCCGGGCTCACGCTGCCCTTGCACCTGATTGTTGGCCAATTCCTTCTCGACAATAACTTGGCCATCACCCAGTTTACACTGAATGCATGGAGTAACCTCCTCGCGGCCTTGTCCGCCTTTGGACTGGAGGGTTATGAAAATCGGGTGACTTCATCGGACCTGGGCGAGCTCTTTGTCGTGACCCGGCAAGTAAAAGATGGCGCGGGGTACTATTACTTAAAAGCTCTCCCGGGGGAGAAATTTCTAGGGTTGCTTCCGAACAAAGTCAGTGACTGGAAGGAGCAGTTCTTCTTTATAGGCGGAGACTGGCGAGCTTCTGACACTTACTCCGGGCGAGGCCGCCTATTCTCTCTCCTGAGAGACATGGGGAAGCTAGCAGTAGGTCGCCCATCACGGTGTGTGTGGGTCAGATTAGATTTACTAATCTAATTCTCTTTCTTTTTGCAGCTCCGAAGCGCCACAAGTCCAATCGAGGCAAACCCGAGGTGTCGGAGGAGTTTGACTTGGTGTGGGCCATCTGCTGCTTAAGGAGAGATGAGGACAGGGACGTCGCCCATTTATGCAAGCACCATTGCCTTCGACTCGCCGGCCTTCTCACCCTGCCTCATCATCTCGCCCTTCAAGGTCCCGAGCTTCCGAGTCCCTAACTCGCCAGAGCTCACTTCTTTTGATACGTAGCTCGCATAGGCGCTAACTCTGTTTATTTCCTGTAGGTGGTAGCTGGGTCGCGTTCCCGATCTCCGAGATCCCAGAGGCCTAACACATATTAGTTCGCCAAATCACCATGGGTCCCCCTTGCCCGAACAGGCTGGCATTCCCATTGACTCTCGCCCTCTAGGCGAGCAAAAAAGCCGAGCTCGCCTCGAAGAAGGGTGAGGCCGGGGGCTCCGAGACCCAGAAGCAGAAAGGGGCAATTAAAGCTCCGGTCAAGACCACTAAGGCCCCACAGGTCGCCCGGACCAGCAGGGGCAGCGGGCGAGGTTCCGCCACACCTGAGCGAGCTCCTCTACCTCCAAAAAGGGGCCTCCATCGTGGCGATGGATCCCGGGTGGGCGAGGGCGAGACGCAAGCTCGCAAGAGGGTCCGAATCGATCCCAGCGACGAGGTGGACCCGGAGCAGGTTGAGGGGGTCGACACGAGGTCGGCCCAAGGTGGATCGGCCCACTCAACGGCCCCTCTAGCGATTGAAACCTCCCGGAGGTCGCCACCCTCCCCATCGCCCTTCGGAGTGCAAGCGGTGGATGACACCCTCCTGGGCTGGGACCCCGAGCGAGTCCAGTAAGTAGTTCGCTCTCTTGGCCTCACTTCTCATCGTTTCTCTGGGACCTCTAACTCAGATTATCTTGACCTCGCAGCTACGCCCCCATCGCGTATCCCAACAGGCACGAGGCCTTGCACTCCTACGAGAGGTCGCACTCACTCACCTCCATGAGCTACCTTCCCCCGGGTCTCGTCCGGAATACGGTCAGTGAAGTGCCGAGGTTCTGGTCGACCCCCAGCTGGCGACCATTGAAGGTCAGAACCTGCAAGAGAACCTCATGCTTTCGACGCACTATGCGAGCGGGCTCTTGCTCGTGATTCAGAAGGCGATTGAGCAGGTCGTCAGAAGAGGAATGAGGCCTCTTGAAGATGGCGGAAACGACAGATAATGTGAAGAAATCTCTGGAGCTCGCCGAGGGGAGGGCCGCGACGTCCCTTGCCTCCGAGAGGAGTGCTCTCGAAAAATTGAGCGAGCTACAGAGGAAGCTCTACGCCGTGCAGCGCAACGCTGATGCCCAGGTAAAGGCGAAGGAAAACGAGTTCACCCAGAAGCTCGTTGACAAGGATGGTGAGCATACTCTCGTCAAGAGGGAGCTCGACCTGGAGCGCGGCCTCTTCAAGACCGCTGACGAGGAATGCACTGAACTCCGAGAGGAGCTCTCGGCGAAGGTTAACGAGGTCGCCGAGCTTCGCAATGACGCGTCTTCCTTGGCGAGCTTGGATGTAGCGAGGGCCGAGGCCTCGGATAGGGGGTTCGCCCAGTGCTATGCTGAAGTCATCCGAACCATATGGTGGGCGCGAGCTCATAAGGATGACGAGCTGAAGGCGGTGGTGGGCGACCTCAGAGACTGTTTGGACCGAGCCCCCTTTCCCGATGATACTGAGCTGGACATAGGCGACTTCCCGGAGCTTGGGATCCCTCTCGACTTCGTTCTGGCACGTTTCAAGATAATTAATACGATCCCCATGCCGGAATTGAATGTTGCAGAAGAGGAGGTCGCCGACGAGGAAGGGCGAACTCCGCTCACGGTCGAGCAGCTCCAAGAGGCCTGTGGTGACGCGATGCTCGACACCACTGGGTTCGACACCAGCGGGCTGACGGGCAACATCACCACACTGCCTGAACTTTCTCCTCCAGCTGGCCAGGTCGACGCCGAGGTTGCCAACCCTGCCGAGGTCCCTACCGACGCTCCTGTCGTCCCCGCTGCCCCGGAGACTTGAGCTTTTTCCTTGCTTTCCTAGATTAGACTTGGTAGCTCGCCGGGCTGCACAGCTCACCCATAAGGAGCTTCTTTTTGTAATTTTCAATTCTCTTAAGTAGTCGTAGCTCGTCGGGCATGTGTAGCTCGCCCAGAAGGAGCTTTTTGCATTTCAAAGATGGTCAGCTAGCCGACCTTTGTGGCTAGCACAACTATTTATACTTGGGAAATTTTTCAGGCATCGTTTTTCGCTTGAAAATCCCTCAAGTATTTTTTGAATGAAAGTTGACCTTTTGTTTCAACCTTGTCCTCACTTATATTTTTACGCTTACGTTATAATTTCAATTAGCTCGTTTATATATATTCTTCGGGTACTCGATTGTTCGTCTTACTCTTATTTTGAGAAGCGAATTGTTCATTTTACGTCACTTAGGACTACGAATCGTACCTCCATTTGTGTAGTACATATTCTTCGTCTTACGCCACTTAGGGCCACGAATCGCTCGTCTTAAACCACTTAGGGTGACGAGTTGTACTTTGTTTAATTCACGTTGGGCAATTGGGTTTCGTGAACCTTGCCTTAGACGTTTTCCATCTTTTTCGTGAATTTTTCTAACTTATGGCAGTAGGTGCTTGGTGATCCTTTAAGAGGGATACCTTCGCTAACCTTGGGCGCATTGGCCTTTGCCTTTTGAGCCTTTAGATTATAACGTTTGGAACCTTGGTCCTTGCGTATTGTGAAACTTCGAATAATTGGACATTTTGTGACCCTTCGAAGGGTTGGATACTTTCGCGGACCTTCGAAGAGTTAGATATTTTCACGGACCTTCGAAGAGTTGGAACATTTTCGTGAACCTTCGAAGAGTTGAATATTTTCTCTCGAGAAAAACTTCTAACTTTACACAGCGACGTAATTTACATCGGTTACCATCAACACTTCTGATGCGAACCTCCGACTAGGCTATTATAGAATCCTGGTCTATTGGTAAAATTTCTTTAGACGCGCCGCACTCCAGGTGTATGACGAGGCGTTGCCTTCTGCGTCTTCGAGGTCATAAGAACCATTTGGCCAGGCTCCGGTGACCCGGAACGGTCCTTCCCAGTTTGACCCAAATACACCTGGTGGGGCCATCAACTTCCTTTTCAGTACCAGGTCCCCAACCTTGAACTTTCGGTCTCGGACCTGGGAATTGTAGTATTTCTCCGCTCTGCGCTTGTAGGTGGCGTTCTTCATTTCCGACGAAGCTCTGGTCTCTTCGATCAGATCTTTTTCGATTGCTAAGGCTTCGTCGTTCTTTCCTTCGTCATATCCTACCACCTTCCAAGTCTTGTTCTGGACTTCAACTGGTACTACTGCTTCAGTTCTTAATGCTAAGGCAAAAGGTGTTTCTCCGGTGCTGGCTCGGTACGAAGTTCTGTAAGACCACAGAACCTCCGGGAGTTCATCTGCCCAGTTTCCTTTCTTATTTTCGAGATTTTGTTAACCGCCTCGACCTGGCCGTTTGACTGTGGATGATACGGGGTTGAGTAGTGCTTCTTGATATTCCACGAGCTGCAGAAGTCTCTCAACTTCTGGCCGTCAAACTGCATTCCGTTGTCTGTGATGATTAATTATGGAAGTCCAAACCGGCAGATCAGGTTCTTCCATATAAAACTGATCATTCTTTCCTGCGTTATTGTTGTAAGTGCTTCGGCTTCAGCCCACTTAGTGTAGTAGTCTACTGCTACAACATCAAATTTTACGCCGCCTCTGCCAGGTGGAAATGTGCCGATCAAGTCGATACCCCATTTTGCAAAGGGTCATGGGCTGAAGACCGACTTCAGTTGGGTAGCTGAGGAGTGGATATTAGGTGCGAAGAGTTGGCATTTTCGGCACTTCCTTGCGAAGCTGATGGCATCTTTTCGGAGAGTGGGTCAGTAGTACCCCTGTCTGATTTCCATGTATGCCAAAGCTTGCCCCCCAGCGTGACTTTCGCAAATTCCTTCATGAATTTCTTCTAACACCTCGAACCCCTGCTTTTTAGATAGGCATTTGAGTAGGGGTAGAGAGAAGCCACGTTTGTAGAGTTGGTCATCCACCAACGTACATCTGGCCGCCTGCTTTACTAGCCGACTAGCTTCCCATGTGTCTTCCAGGATGGTCCCGTCACTTAGGTATTTTTGGATTGGAATACACCAATCTTCAGTATCCTTGTTCTCTTCCTGCCCCCCACTCGAGGTCTGATTTACTTTGTAATCGGACGTCGAGGGGTTCTTCAGCTTGGTGATTACAACCTCCGTGACCTCGGCCTCGCCGTTACTGGTAGCTAGTCGGGCTAGGCCATATGCTTATGTGTTTTCTAGTCGTGATATCTGATTGATGTAAACCTGCATAAACATCGAGATCAAGTGCGCAGCTATCTTCTAGTAGGTCATCATCTGTTGGTCTTTTGCCTCGTACTCTCCCCGGACTTGGGATATTATTAGCTGGGAATCTCCAAAAACTTGAAGATTGGTCGCCCCCACAGCTAATGATAACCTAAGTCCGGCTATCAAAGCTTCGTACTCCGCCTCGTTGTTGGTTGCTCGGAAGTCGAACCGAATTGCGAAGGTGAAGAATGTCTGTCCGGGCTGATTAGGACTACGCTGGTGCCTGCTACCGTGCTGGTTGATGATCTGTCAACGTAGAGGTGCCACGGAGTTATACGCCCCCTCGTCGGATCTTGTGGGAAAGTTAGCTCGACGATAAAGTCGGCGAGCGCTTGTCTCTTGATCGGTGTTTGGGGTGCGTAGGTGTTGGGAAATACCTTATGTTTTGATGCCATTAAAACCAGATGATCATGGGAGGTCAGCTGATCAGCTGAGGTGCTAGATATCAGTTGATGTCAGGTCAGCTAATGTCAGATCAGCTGAGGTTAGATCAGCTGAGGTCCAGGTCAGCTGATATCAGACCAGCTGAGGTGCCGAAATTAGACGAGGAAAAAATCAGCAGAGGAGCACCCAGATCAGCTGAGACACGTTCAGGACAGCTATGACTCAACATACCAGCTGAGCCCTGAACATATCAGACGAGGAACACCAACAACAGTTGAGGTCGTCTGAAGCTGTTGCATAGAAGATCTATTTACAGAAAGTCAATCATGTCAAGGGGACAAGATCACAGCAACATGATTTCCAGAATCATAGGCAATCAATCAAGTCAAATTAGATTGAAGATCAAAGCCAAGATGGAAAGATATCAATTTGGAGATCAAGAATCAATCAATCACTTTGATTGATTGATTACATATTTATAGGGATTTCAAATTCTAGTCAACTCTAACGGCTAGTATTTGACACCTATAAATATGAGTACCATAGAGAAGATTTAATATAAGTTTTACACAAGATCAACTAGTAGAATCGCTACACAATTCTCTTTGTACTCACACAGCCCTACATATTTATTTATCATTTGTAAAGACTTTGTAGAAGTCTAGAAGTTAGATGCAAGTGTGCACTAACAAGAGTTGTAAGAGAGTTTTCTCTTGAAAGTTGTAAGGAAGGAAGTTAGTAAGTGAGTAGATAGCCCCTCAAGTCCAATTTGGTTTGAGGAGAGTGGATGTAGGACAGTTGGTCCGAACCACTATAAATCTCGTGTCTTTTACTTGCTTTATTTTAATTGCTCCTACTTGCTGCACTAAATAAAAGGTTTTCATTAAAAGGATTTAATTTAAAACGTTTCCGCACACAAAATCACTGCGCACTCAGCTGATTGTAAAGTCAGCTGTTTTCAAAACAAGAAGACTCAAAGTCTTCTTTAGGGACCAACAAGTGGTATCAGAGCTGTGTGTCCTAAAGACCACAGCCTGAGAAGCTTTTAGTGGTCACCAGGGCAGATCCAAATCCTTTTTTTTTTTAAATCCTTGTTTGTTATTTCTCCTAACACATTTTGCAGGAATCATGTCTTACAACCTTGATGTGAATTTTGAAGAGGAGATGAACAAGATTATTCAAGATTTTGAGGAATACATCTCCACTGTTGATTCACCATCATCAGAGGATTTTTGTCTCATGGCAGACACAGAAGAGGTAGAAGCTAAAACCCCCTCTGTTAGCTCATCTTGCTCTTCTACCAATTCTATGGAGTCTGAGATGCAAAAGCTGCTCTCAGATCTCCAATCCTCTCTAAGTGTATGTGCTAAACTAGAAGAGGAGAACTCAAGGCTAAAAGTTGAAGTCTCTCAGCTGACCCTCGGTAAAGGTCAGTCTGCTGATCTATCAGCTGAACCCACTTCCTCACAGACTCAAGAGTCAGAAGACTTAAGAGTCAAATGTGAGGAACAGGAACAGTTGGTAGCTATGCTGCTGGCTGAAAATCTAGGGTTGGAAGAGGAACACAAGCTATTAAAGGCTAAGTTCGATGAACTCTTTAAACAACATACACAGACCAAAGAAAAAAAGGATCAGCTCAAGTTGAAATTGGATCAACTGACCAATGCACATAATGCAATGTCATCTATAGCTGCTTCCTCTCAACAAGAGCATGACAAAAGAGGTGTTGGCTTACCTAAGTCCTCTAAAGGGAAGAAAAAGGCACAGGCTCAAGGAGCTGATAATAAGGAAAAAGGGAAAAATAAGATGAGGAGGGATCAGCCTGGACCATCCCAGAAGGGCAAGTCCAAGCAGAACCCTTCTCCACCCTCGGTTACATTTAAAGTACCACCCAAACCTGCACAATCAACTAAGGCTGTTGTCTATGAGTCATTCAAAGGCTCTAGCAGGACGTACCCTTATAATCAGATCACAAGACCTGGTGTTCTAAGACATCCTCCTAAGAGAAACCCTCTGAAGGAGATTGTCTTTGTTGATAAATATAGGAGATGGATAAGGTCTCCTAAGCCTCATAAGGATGACCTATTCCTATGGATCCCTAAAGAACTGCCTCCTGACCCTCCAGGACCCAGTAGGGTACCTATTGCCTGATTTTATTTTCAGGTACACACCAGCTCAGGAGATCAAATAAAAAGCTGATATCAGATGAGCTGAGTGTGATGAATAGATCCAAACGCAAACATCTACCCAACTAAGGGGGAAGGCCTACACTTAGGTGGAAAATCAGCTGAGATTTGTGTAAGGGGGAACATTAGCTGATTGGAGAAAGATCAATCTTCCTTGGGTTTTAATATCATCAAAAAGGGGGAAATTGTTGGGAAATCCCTTATGTTTTGATGCCATTAAAACCAGATGATCATGGGAGGTCAGCTGATCAGCTGAGGTCAGATCAGCTAAGGATGGTCAGCTTAG